>ML292858.1:0-77035 GCA_005239495.1 Nicotiana undulata | reverse complement strand
GGGGGGGGGGGGGGGTAAGGGGGTTATGTTCCTTGTACTGATAGTATGTCGAGAATGTAGTTAATTTTTCATGAGGAGACATTTATAAAAAGATGTTACATGAAACAATGAAGGCATTGTGAAGTTTGTATAATCAGGATTCAGGATCTGATATTTGGCTTGTACATACCGGGTCTCGTAAGGTATTTAAGGGATTACGAATAGGATACAATGTGATCGAACTCATCAAGTGAATACCCGGCAATATTTTCTTGAAATTTGGAAACAGAGTTCAATCATTGATGCATATTGTGTGTGAAAGTAAATTTGGATCACAAATAATATAGGAATCTTTACACTCTGGATTGGTCCAGTCTTATAACCAAAACAGGCCCATATTTGTAATCCTTACCCGGTTTGGACCCTTTTGTATATACTTTGAAAAACCCTCATTAGCGGCCCCCATTTCCCTTCTCCTTTTAAAACCGTTGACTACCTCCTCTCTTGTCATTTTGTAGTGTTTTCTTTTTCCTGCATCTTGGCAGTACTTCTTAAGAAGTGAACATAGATTATTCTTTTGCACAAATTTCATTCTTTTCCCCCAAGTTTTACACCCAAAAACCTTTAAGTTCATGTATCTATTTATTTTCATGATCTTGGCATTAGTAGTTTTTATTTTAAAAAGGAAAAGTCAGTCTGCACTCTCACACCTTATCACGACTCGAAATCCCAACCGCGGGGCCGTGATAGCTCCTAACACCGAATGCCAGGCAAGCTAACATAAACAGATAATATAAAAAGAAAAGCACTAGCTATCTAATAACTGATCAAAGACATAACATAAACCATCCGAAGATTTTGGTGTCACAGGTACATGAGCGTCTAGATCCAGCTAAATACAAGGTTTGAAAGAAATACATTACTGCAGTACAAGAAATAGGAAAATGACTCCAGCGTTTGCGAATGCAATGCAGCTCTACCTCGAATCACTAACTGGTAGCTGCTAAGTACCTCTCGGGACTCCGTTGGTACCAACATCAAAATCTCTTTCCGCAACAAAATCACAATCAATCACGACTTTTCCTTTCGAACAAGCCTCCAAACCAACCGAATCTAGCCAATTATCGATCAAACAATTCAAAACAAGCTTTAGAAACCACCCACGAATGAAAAAAGTTCAATTTTGATCATTTTTTAAAAAGTCAACAAAAGTCAGCCCCGAGCCCGCTTGGTCGAAATTCAAGATTCGGACCAAAACCCGATTACCCATTCACCCCCGAGCCCGGTTATATGATTTGTTTCGAAATCCGACCTCAATTTGAGGGCTAAATCTCAATATTACAAAATTCTTAAGTTCTACCCAAAACCCCTAATTTCTACCCTAAAATTCATGTTTTTATGTTAAAAATTCATGAAAAGTAATTGAAATTGATTAAAAACTAGTTAGAGATGCTTACCAATGAATTTGGGGAGTAAAAGTTCTTCAAAAGTTGCCTCTAGAGGGTTTAGGGTTGTGAAATGGTGTAAAATGAGCTACTCGATTTTCCCTTCTTTTACCCAGCTGCAGACATCGCAATTGCGAACTCCTGTTCGTAATTGCAATAATCCGCAAATGCAAGACACCAATCTCAAAAGCGGTCAGTTCATCAGATGCACAAAAGTTGCAAATGCGACAAAACCTTCGCATTTGCCAAGTTCCCTCCCTCTGCAAAGGCGAACTAAACTTCGCTTTTGTGAAGCTGCCCCCAAGGTTGTCAGAATCGCAAATGCGAGACTGCAGCCAAACATTCATTGGACCATCTGAAAGGAGCAACCTTTTAGGTCAATCTAGTCAAAGGAGCAACGATAGATAGAAAATCCTCCACGAAACAGTGATAATCACCCACCAAAGTCCAAACCCAAAAAACTCCGAATCCCTGTAGCTGACGCATGTCTAGGCCAGTTCTGAATTTCCTCAATCTTCTTCGGATCTACCTTGATGCCCTCGGAAGATACAACATGGCACAAAAAGGCAACCGAGTCCAACCAGAACTCACACTTAGAGAATTTAGCATAGAGATTCTTCTCCCTCAAAGTGTGGAGCACAATCCTCAAGTGTTGCTCATGATCCTCCCGACTGCGAGAATACACCAATACGTCATCAATGAACACGATGACGAAGGAATCAAGATATGGCTAGAACTCGCTGTTCATCAAGTGCATAAAGGCTGCTGGAGCATTGGGCAACCCAAAATACATCACCAAGTGGCCATAACGGGTCCTGAAAGCCATCTTCGGATTATCAGAAGCCCAGATCTTCTCAAGTCAATCTTCGAGAATACTTTAGCACCATAAAGTTGGTTAAACAAATTATCACTATGCGGTAGTGAGTACTTTTTCTTGACTGTAACCTTGTTCGACTGCTTGTAGTCAATACACATCCTCACCGAGCCATATTTCTTCTTTATAAATAGAACTGGAGCACCCGAAGGCGAAAATTCAGTTTGATGAACCCATTATCAAGCCACTTCTGAAGTTGTTCCTTTAATTCTTTTAACTCCATTGGTGCCATGCGATATGGTGGGATAGAGATGAGCTGAGTGCCCGGCACCAAGTCAATACCGAAATGCCCGGTACGTCTTTGGGGAACACATCTAAAAATTCTCACCATCGAAACTGACTCCATGGTAGAAGTATCAACACTAACATCCCTCAGAAAAGCTAAATATGCCAAACACCCTTCTCAACCTTCCACTATGCCTTCAGATAGGACACCACCATGCCGGGAACATGACCGCATCAAACGACTCTGCCTCGGGTCTAGCTGGGAATGCATAAAAACGGGGTTGAGTCCTACCAGTCTGACCTCTACCTCTCAGACAACCTCGCTGGCTTGCCTCCACCTTTTATGGCATGACCACCACCTCGGGCTGCCTGACCCCCCTGCCTCTAGCTGGTTGTACGGGTGGTGGAGCAACCGGTGCCCGAACAATGGCACGAGTATCCTGCTGTGGCATGCTGCTTTTTGACCTAGGGCAAAACCTCACGACGTGCCTTGGATTTCCACAAGTATAACAAGTCCTCGACTGATGTGACTACTGACCCTAGAACTGACCCTGTCGATCTAAATAACCATCCTGATAACTCTGAATCGGAGGTGCACTAACCGGAGCTGAAAGTGTGTTGTATGCTAGCTGTTCAGGATGAGACCCATGAGAATCCCGACTACCCGAAGCAGCGTGTGATACCTGGAGCGTTGACTGAATCGACATGCTGGATGACCGCTACTAAATGAACCCTTGCCTCCTGACGAGGCACCACTAAAACCATCAAAATGACAAGGCCTCTTCTCAGATGCTGCCATTCTACCCTGACCACGAATCCTCTCGATCCGCCGAACAATCTCCACAACTCGGGTGAAGGGAGCATCACCTCAATCTCTCTGGTCATCTGCAGCCTGATACCATAAGTAAGGCTATCTATAAATCTGCTCACCCTCTCTCTCTCTCTCTGTAGGGATCAAGACGACTACATGAAGAGGTAAATCCACGAATCTGGTCTCGTAATGGGTAACAATCATACTACCCTGCTGGAGGCGCTCAGACTGGCTGCGGTAGTCCTCTTTCAGAGTAAAAGGGATGAACTTCTCCAAGAATAGCCGTGAGAAAGTGAGTGGAGGTGAACCTGCCGGTCTGCCTCAAACATACTCTTGCCACCACCTCTTGGCAGAACCGTGCATGTGAAACACTGCGAAGTCGGCTCCATTAGACTCTACGATACCCATGTTGCACAATACCTCTTGGCAACGGTCCAAGAAATCTTGGGGGCTCTCAGAAAGTGATCCATTAAAGCGAATAAGGAACAATTTGGTAAACTTGTCCTACCTCTTCAGCCCCTCGGACGACATAGCTTGTCCCTCCTTGGACTAAGTAGCAATAACAGGATGAACTACTCCAACTGTTTGGACTGCCGTAGTGTGATATCCGTGAGCCATCTGCTCTGGTGTGTGAGTGGCGGGAGTCTGGGCTCCTCCCCCAGCCTAAGATAAGCCATAGGGATTCTGGCCTGGGCTACACTTTCCATAAGGCGAACTAGACGGAGTAGAGCGTCTTGAAGTACTGGGTGGAAATGAACTCCTTTAGGACATGAACTGGTCCAACTGGCGAGGTGTGAACAGGGAACTCCTCATCCTGCTCTATCTGAAGCTCTGCAGTAGGTGCTGCTGCGCGTGCTCTAGGCTGAGCTCTGCCTCTGGCTCTACCTCGGCCTCGCCCCTACTCTTGGTAGTGGCTGCGACCTGGGGCTCCGGCTCCTAATCGACTGTGGATGCAGTGCGTGTCCTCACCATCTGTGAGAGAAAAAGAATATAATGGTTCCGACTTCAACGATAGAATAAAGTCGCACAACAAAGTAAGAAAGAAGCTAAATTTCCTGAAGCCTTATAGCCTCTAAAAGATAAGTACAGACTTCTTCGCACTGATCCTCTAGACTCTACTACGCTTGCTTATGACTTGTGAGACCTATGAAACCTAGTGCTTTGATACGAACTTCTCACAACTCGAAATCCCAACAGCGGAGCCGTGATGACACCTAACACCGAATGTCAGGCAAGCCGACATAAACAGATAATATAAAAAGCAAAGCAGTAGCTATCGAATAACTGATCAAAGACATGACATTAGCCATCCCAAGATATTGGTGCACAAGTACATGAGCGTCTAGATTCAGCTAAATACAAGGTTTGAAAGAAATACACCGAAATAAAAGGAAACAATACAAGAAATAGGAAAATGACTCCAAGGTCTACAAACAGAATGCAACTCTACCTCGAAATACCGACTGGTAACTGCTAAGTACCTCTCGATACACCGCTGGTACCAACGTCAAAATTTCTTTCGACAACAAAATCACAATCAATCGCGGATTTTTTTCCGAACAAGCCTCTAGACCGACCAAATCTAGACATTATCGATCAATAATTTAAAACAAGCTTTAGAAACTACCCAAGAATGAAAAATGTTCAATTTTTTATGGTGAAATGGCTTCCTAGCCACTTAAACTTGCATGCTGATATATGAACTCTTGAGTTTCCCATTTGAACACCTTTACTTGAAAAAATGGCTACTAATAAACACATGTGATGGTGCATGTAGTTCAATTGCTATTGGCATGGATTTAATTTAATATTTTATATAGCCACATCATCCATCATTCACATTATGTTGGAGGTCCCAATTTGTGGGCCATGTCCTTTTCCAAAATTAATTTATTAAATTTCTATTTTTTCTTCCTTCTTTTATTCTTCACCTCCTAGGCACGAACTGTAAACAAAAGCTCCGATAATGGAGATTGTAAACATAAGCTCCGATAATGGAGACTGAAGTTTAATCGAATTCTGATATATGCAAGACATTTATCAAAATTCTGATACTCCGTAAATTCGTATATAAAAAATCAATCACAATTAAGTAAAAAAGTTTTCATTTTCATTGAAAGTAAAATATAGGAATTCTTAAGCCTGCAACGGTAAAAAGCAAGAAAGAAAATAAAATAAACGACCTTGTTGAATTAGAATCATTCGTAATAAGGAGGATCAAAATACCCTCAACTTCAGATTATCCTTGACAAGGAAAAGGTGCATCAACAAGAGCAAGATCCAATTTTTCTACAACTTGAGTTGGCCATTTGTCAAAGACTTGTTTCTTAAGAATTTGGCCACTGATTCGAAACCCATGAAAACAGAAATCTGGGTTTCCTCTGATTAGTAACGTTGTTGGTCTTGACATCACCTTTACTTCCCATGGTTATTGAAATTTGGTGTTGATATCTTGGAAGGAGTTACGCGAGTGCGTTGGGCATGTGCTAAGGTTCTTAGCTTTTTCCTTTGTTTGGGTTGTGTTATATGTTTTGCTAGAAGTGGAGGAGGAAAGAGGGGGTAGGAGTTTGGTAGGGAAGACGAGGGGAAAAGAGAAGGGGAAAGGGAAAGGTCTCTTTTTTCTTTTTCTTTTTTAATAAAAATAATACTATCCACGCGCCTTTGTAGCGTGATTTGCACACAGTTTAGCCATGTCAGCTGCGCCGCTTCCACATAGGCTAGTCAACGGTCAAATGTGTTTATTAGTATTTATTGCATCGAGTTGGAGTGTTCAAATGGAAAAAGTGCAAGTTCATGTATCGGCTTTTAAAAGTCCTACAAGTTTAAGTGGCCAAGAAGCCATTACGCCTTTTTTGATCATTTTTTAAAAAGTCAACAAAAATCAAACCCGGGCATGCTTGGTCGAAATTCAAGATTCAGACTAAAACGCGATTACCCATTCATCCCCGAGCCCGGTTATGTGATTTTTTTTTAAATCCGACCTCAATTTGAGGTCTAAATCTCAACTTTACAAAATTCATAAATTCTACCTAAAATTCCTAATTTCTACCATGAAATTCATAGTTTTGATGTTAAAAATTCAAGAAAAGTATTTGAAATTGATTGAAAACTAGTTAGAGATGCTTATTAATGAATTTGGGGAGAAAAGGTTCTTCAAAAATCGATTCTAAAGTGTTTAGTTTGAGAAATAGTGTAAAATGAGCAAAGTCTCGATTTTTTCCTCTTTTATTCAGCAATTGCGATGTCCACAAATGCGAGACATTGATCGCAAAAGCGGTCAGTGCATCAGATGCACAGAGGTCGCAAATGCGACAAAACCTTTGCATTTGCAAAGGTCCCTCCTCAGCAAATGCGAACTAAGCTTCGTTTTTGCGAAGTTGCTCCCAAGGTTGTCAGAGTCGCAAATGCGAGACTCCAGCCACATTTGCGATTTCCCAACCTTCGTAAATGCGGTTCCTTCACAAATGCGAAGTTCCCCAATCCCAGTGCCTTTCGCAAATGCAATCATTTGGCCGCAAAAGCGATACTCGCAAATGCGAGCCAGATCATGTATTTGATCTTGCAAATGCGAGATCTGTAGGCTTGCACCAGCAGCTGCTGAACACCAGCCGTCCTAAATTCTTCTGTAACACCTCCAAAACTCACCCTAGCCCCTCGAGCTCCAAACCGAACATGCACACAAGTGTAATAACATCCTAAAAACTTGCTCGCTACTTCAAATCATCAAAATAACATCAAATAACAAGAATCAATCATCAAAACTCAAGATTTCAACTTGAAAACTCAATTTTCACATTTTTTTCACATAATGCGCCGAAATGCGTTCGGTCACCCCGGACCCCATCCAAACCTGCGTACAAGTCCAAAAACCTCATACGAACCTATTGGAATCGTCAAAACACCGACTCGAGGTCGTTTACCAAAAAATAATGACCGTGGTCAACTCTAGCCTCATTTAAGTCAAAAATCTTATTTTCTTCAAAATTTTACGTAAAAGCTTTCCGGAAAACGGCACGGACCATGCACGCAAATCAATAAACATCAAATGAAGCTATAGAGGTCTCGGAGCGCTGAAATTAAGGCTAGTACTCAAAACGGCCTATTCGGGTCGTCACACACCTATTAGTACAAAGTAAGGTTATGTTAGGTATCTTATCTTTTATGTAACAGAATTTTAAGGTACAATCGAGTTGAATTTTCTTTCACAAATTGGGTGAGAGGTTCCCATCAAGATGTAATAACCTTCTTTTTCCTTGCTCCATCAACCCCTTAATGGAAGTAGGGTGCAAAATGAGAGAGGGAAGCACATCTATTTACTTTTTCCTATTTTTGTTCCTTGGGTTTAAATACAAGTGGACTGGAAATAGTCCATTGATTTTCTCCTAACCACATTTCTTACCCTTTTAATGAGTATCTTTTGAGGAAACAAGGTAAAACGTTCGATTTTTTATGGCTGATGAATAACGACAGACGACAAATTAATTGACTTTTTTTTAGAAAAACCGTTTGATTATAAAGATAGTATTAGTGGTAGAACCTATCCATTCATTCAATGAGAGTGTTTTTTTAAGGATAATTAAGTAGTTTGATTCAAGGTGTTCACTGTTATAACATAATGTAAGTGGTCAAATCATAGGGTAACCATGAGAGAAAGAATTTTTTTTTTTGCAATTGTATCATTCATTCTTTTTCTTGACAGTAATAGAAACACGGTAGGCAAAGAGAAGAACTAGAAATTGCAATACTACAAAACATTTAGTCTTAGTCTATATAATATTTGGTTAGTGAATTATTTTTTATTTTTATGTTCTTGACAGAACTCCAACTTTTTCTTCGAACAACATGTAGCAATTTGTATCAACACCGTATAATAATGTATAACAGTGTATAAACACCTCTGATACACTATTATACATGTGTATACAAGGTTCTATATTGTTTTAAAATAAGTGTATAATATTGTATAATAATATATAAAGATGTATTGCAAAACAATGTTGGCTATGCCGGTGAAAATTGAAAAAGGTGGCTATGTGGGTGCAATACCCTGCGTTGTACTGTAAATTTCAAAGAACTCCCAATAGTATACCATGTGATCCTATTAACCGAGTGAACACCTAGCATCATCCTCTGTGAATTGGTAATTCGAGTTGATGCATATGTTGAGCTGTGAAGTAGCGGCACCCTCTGATTTTTTGGAGACGCCAAAGGTTTACTGCTTTATGGGATTGAGCATCTATCTATTCAGTTAACACTACACTGCTACTGAGATGTAATGTTTGAAGAGATTATATAAAATTGTAAAATTTTTGATCTATCTATTCAGTTAACACTACACTGCTACTGAGATGTAATGTCTGAAGAGATTATATAAAATTGTAAAAAATTTGATCTACCTAGAATACATGATATTCCTTGTGATATCAAACTGTAGTTTTTATATTTAAATAAGTGAATCTCTAACATTGAGGTTTTCTTTTTTCCTTGGTTAGATGCTTGAGAAAGTACTCCATTTAGATGTGCTAAAGTTTCTGCTACAACTAATAGACCATTCTAGAAGTAGTTTAATTGTGTTAACAGCCACTTTGAAGTGGAAGTAAAGAAGGTGTTCAGTAGGGTTCTGACCAATCTTTTACAATCTCTAGTGTGTATGTGGCTGTTTGCTTGCAGCCTAGCTGTGATCGCCTCACCTTTATTGGTAGTATTCACACTTGAATAATTAACCAAAGATCCATCAAAATTAAAGGAAAAGCAATGGGATGGTGTGTTTTTCATTACAGACCATTCATTATAGCAAACACTCAATGGAGTATGTTGATGAGGTTTAACTCTTAAATTGCTGATGCAGGTGGATGTGGGAAATTTTCTCCGCCTCAAATCATGTGTTTTGTATACAGAACTAGAGAATTTGTGTAGGCCTCTGATTAATGTAGAAGTGATAGCTCATGTTATGCGGCCGGAGTTGCGTTCTAGTGAGGTGAGCATTGGCACTCTATAGAATAACATATTGCTGTATTGATATTGGAGAGAGTTTTTTTATGAAGTAGCAAATCAGAGAGTGTTTTGATGAAAATTTTGAAACTTAAAGATTAATAGTAATGTTTAGGTGTTAGTTGGAGCAAATAATAGTATGATTTTATTAGTCAATTTAGTTATAAGAAAAATGACGTCCGCCCTTAAGCGAGGGAAGTCAGTTTTCCCCTTTTAATGGAAAATAATTTCCTTGGAAAGCATTTTCTTTTGACCAAGCATGAGAAAATGTGGAAAACATTTTCTTTTGGGGAAGATACATATTGGATGAGCATTCTGTTATGGTTAAGGTCGTGAGAAGTAGCAAGTGTTAGGTGATTAGATTTGCTGATAAAAAACAAAATTAGGGAACAGTCGATGGCTATAGTGGGGGAAAAAAGAAAAAGGTATTTACAAAATTCATTGTTGTACCAAATAATGGGAGATAGATTCATTTGATTGTTTTAAAACCTCTGCTGATTAGTTGCACCATGCTTTTCTTTTTCAGGTTTCAAACAATTTCTATTTCACTTTCACTGTCCAACAAGATTCACTGAAAAATGGTAAGCGGATTAGGAATGTTGTCCCTGGTACAGAGGAAGAAGGACGGCGTGTGATTGAACGTATGGATGCTGAAAAGTCATGAATAACAAAACTAAACTGCAGGTACAGAGAGCTGAGAAAGCCAGCCATCCTTTTGCTTAGAGATGTACTAGATGAAGATTGCCCTACATATTCTGCTTGTTTTGTTTTGACATCCTTGAAAAACTTGAACTCATTGCATACTCCATCGTCTCAGCTAAAATTACACACGGTAATTAAATGATCATGGATGGATTCGGAAAGCAGGTCATTAGTATTACAGGCGCTAAAAGTAACACAATGCAAAGTGTGAAATCAATTCAATTTCTAGAATGTTGAAATAATGTCCATAGAAAGAAAAAGAAAAACAGAAAGCTACCCAGTCAGTCAACTTACCAACTTCTCTCATTCCTACGGTGTGATATTATCCCAAAAAGCATACAGACCAAATGTCTTCTTTTAGCAACCTGCTTGGTGTATAACAGCATATAAATAAGTTCTGCTTACAGTCAAATTCAAAATGCAAATAACAGAGTAATTAATTTTAACTAAGCACTGGGACCTGGAAAAAGTGAAGTTATACCAACAGAAAGCATGGCAATTCATGTTATGCCAAGTACGAAAAGAGCAAGCAACAATAAACCGAAGCATAACTTGCTTTGATAAGGGCATTAATCTGCAATGCTTGAATGAACTATACGTCTAAACCATAAGATTACACAATTGGGATATGATTTGATATATCATCTAATCACTGGCTACAATTTCTTCCTATAGAAAATCTAATAACAAGAAGATTTAATCGAATATATCGACAAATTCTTGTGAGTCCAAAAAAATATCAACTGCCCATCTATCCGATTTGAATATAATAATAGCGGATATAGTCATGGTTAAATAGGTCAAGTCCACTTACTTTTTTTTTTGTTGACTTCAATTGGGTGTGGTTGGTATAATGGAATATATGACTTTAATAACTCAAGGCTTCTGATATAATATCCAATATGTACACAAAATTGTGTAGGAGCGTAGCATGGGTACACCACAACGGTACCCGGTAGGTATCAAGCCTCATCTCGGAAGAGTAGTGACGAGGTTTGGTCAAGATACCTACTCGACATA
Source organism: Nicotiana undulata (assembly GCA_005239495.1). Classification (NCBI taxonomy): domain Eukaryota; kingdom Viridiplantae; phylum Streptophyta; class Magnoliopsida; order Solanales; family Solanaceae; genus Nicotiana; species Nicotiana undulata. The sequence goes on along the minus strand of ML292858.1, from coordinate 65,988 downwards.
GATTCAAAATATTAATATAATCCAACAACGGGGAAATAAAGGCAATAAGTGACAATAAAGCAATTTATCAACACAAGGCTAACAACGTGAATAAAAGCAACAAATGACAACAAAGAGTGTACATGTGATAAACACAACAAGTAACCAACTACAGTCAAAATGAGAATGGAATGAGGTAAGGAAAGCAAAACAGTAACAATTCAAACCGACAAGCCTTTTCAACATATAATATACAACGGAATCATACTGAGGCACCACACCTCATATTTACATTTCACAAGTCATAATCACAATTTTCCTTATATCGCCGCATGCACCTTGCATATATTTTAACAATATTTTGTCTGAAATAGCTACACGCGTTTTAGCCCACTTATCTCACTGCGTGGCTTCAAGTAATTCCCTTACTAGCAACACACGCATAAATCCCACTTTATATCGCCGTATGCGCATCAATACCCATCCTTTTACCGCCACATGCACATCAATATGACAACACAATAATCAACTCACACCACATGTGCTCATATACCACAACATTGCCAAAATCAACAATATCAATGTCACCATAACACATAACTCACGACTCAACCGCAATGTGTATAAGAATCTCAGTAACAACAAAATGAAAGGGAAATAAGTCAACAAGGAAATGTATGCCAATAACCAACAATTTCAACCGCAAACGTGTTAATAACTCTCAACAACTATCAGTTCAATAACTCAATAACAAAGGTATTTCTATGAAATAACAACTTCAATTCTAATGCATAACATAAGCTTAATATTGAAAGAGATAGCATGAAATAGAAATTATGACTAAATGCACGAGAATAACTCAAAAATGGAAAGAATAACATGTAACAACCAGTACTAATAAGTGCATATAAGAGTAACCTTGACAATGAAAACTAGAACATGTACTAACAAATTTTAATTAAACCATATTAGGATAAACTTGATAACGACAAATAATAATAATTTCAATTTATATGCTTATAAGTAACTTAAGAGTCCAATTCAGTAAATTTTTACATATAAATCCGTGTACACACTCGTCACCTCATGCGCATGTCTTTCACATATTTCAAATATACAATCAACCCTATTCCAATGGGTAGTTCCGTCACATAAAGTTAGGCAAGATACTTACGTCAACAAGGTCAAATCAACACTCAAAATGACTTTTCCCTTAAAATTCGCCTACACGCGGCTCAAATCTAACCAAAAATTAGGGGTGAGTATTCGGTACTTCGGTTCGGTATTTAAGAACTTCGATTTGGTATTTCCGTATTCGGTTTATCAATTGTGTATACCAAATACCGTAGAAAATTAGTTTGGTACGGTTTCACTTTGATAGATTAACGGAGTAGATGATAAAAATGGAGTGGACTGGACACAAATAGTGACATGTTCTCTTTAATATACTTTACATAAATCTGATCGCACTGATTTCATGTCCAATAATCTCGTCTCACCAGTACATGCTGCTCAGGAAATGAGACACCTCAAGCACTGACTAAAATCTTATATGACGCCAACAAGCTACAACTCGAATATGACACATAAATGAGAACGAACTCTGGCTAAGAACTACCCAGCCCGCGTAATGCCAACAGATGCTATGAACCCTTCTCAGAGATGAGGAACAAGACACATAAAAATAAGTATAGGGAACTATACTCAACATCTCACTTTTGCGGTGTGCAACCCGATCCACACATGATAGCGTTGCGGCGTACAACCCGGTCCACTCAGGGAAAGATGGAGTTGTGGCCGGGATGATATCCCTGGTGGCAACAACAATGAACTGCTTTATCCATCCACGGTCGTTGTCGTTATCCATGCTGGTAAGCAAAGCATGGTGGCCACACCACAAAAAATCTTAGGGGAGTAAAGGTTCATCATGCGAGCCAAGGTGAACTCTTCTCTCGTCTCCTGGCACAACCGCCGTAGGCAGGCTACTGTCCGCATACAGAGGGGCCTACTTGTGCCAAGCAGACTTGATACCGGTGACAGAACTCCATGATCACGGGGTCAGGTCGAAGGTACATGTAAACATATGTAAAGCCTTCTTAGGGAAGGTTACTCGCTCCACCAGATCGAGAGAAATGATATTTAGATCATGGCAATCACAATCCTCCTTCACAGCAGGAAGCTAGAAGGACGGATGGAAGAAGGGTACACACCAACAACCCATGTACGAGAACTTGTAGAAGGGAACTTCTCTTCGAAGTCCTTAGTTGTGTTGAGTCTTCAGAATGATGGTGCTCACCGTAGGAGGGCCAACATCATCGATGTTTTCTTTGTTTTTAAGAGAACTTGAGTTTTGGGAGGAGGACGCCATGCTTAGAAGAAGGTAATAAGAGTCCTATGAAGAAGAAGATTAAAGAAGAGTGAAAGAAAGAAAGGGTTGAATGCAAAGAAGTTGAGAGAGTATGAAGAACTGTGAAGTGTACAAAAGTAAGAATGAGGTGTATAAGTAAAAAATTAGGCGACTAAAATCATGGTCATGATTACCTCAAGAACGGACGAAAATATAGCTAAATTGTAGAGTGACACGTGTTCGGGGCATCAAATGCGGAGAGACGTGCGTCTAAGTGTCAGAAACTTTTTCAAAAGGGATCAGAAAATTACCCGCCAAGAAAGGCATCTTCACCAACATTCCGAGGGCACAAAGATGTGCCACTAGAAAGCAGGGGGACTATTTGTATGGGGTAAAATTTATTCATATTAAATACTCGAATAATAGAGCAACACGTGAAACCGGAGATAGACAGAAAACGAGGCTAGTGGAAACCAAGACTGGGGGCAGCATGTCTATAAATCACGTTATAAATTCAATTGTACCATTTTGCGGGTAAACAATAATACTTTTAAAGATATTATAAACATTATCAAAAATTATACTTGAGTTACAAAAGTTAAAGAAAAAGTGTAAGTTCTTGATGTTTTATGGTGATCCGAATATATGCATTAACTTGCCTCAAAAAGCTAAAACATCTTTAAGGTGACAAGAAAGCTATATACTTTGAGTAAAAACTAAATAAATTATACTGATTTTTTTTTGCATGAACACAAAAGAAGAAAGTGCTTAGCCGCATAGGCTCTATGATCTTTGTAGCAGGCATCATTAAGCTCTCATTGGCACAAGCACCTCCTCTAACTTGGTGCAACACGAATTGTTTAAAGGAACCATCGTATCCAAGAACTTGTTAGATATATCATTCATATCGGCAAGTGGTTTGTTAGGCTCATAAGGTGGCCTAAAATTGCAAAGTTATTTTGCTATATTATCACTAGCGAAAGTTATTGTTGTTGTTGTTATCACTGACAAAAATAATGACAGTCTTTGTCTTCCTTATTATTCAGGAAACGCTAGCCAGTAAATATTACTATCACATTTTAGTCTGTTTATAGAATAATATGTCTATCAAATATCACTAATAATATTTTTATCTGCAATATTCTCAAAGCAAAGATTCTATGAATTTAATTGGGATCACAAAAGATAACAGACATTTTCAATAAACCAGATACATAAGTAGTTATCAAATTAAAAGTAGTGAAAAAAACTATGAAAATAAAAATGACAGAAAGAGTTTCAATAGGATTGTTAGATGAATTTGGTTAGGAATACAAAAATGTTTCACAAGTTTTAAAAAATATTTTCGTATGTGACATTGTATTTTATGTTTTTATATAATTAAAGTATAGTAAAAAATTAAAGTCTCATTTTTTTTACCTTTTGCTACAAAATGTTATAAAGATGGTGTTCAAATGAAAAGCAAAAAGGTCAATTTATTTTTAATAGATATTTTGATGTATTAATTTTGTATTTTGAACTTCATACTTATAATATAGTTCAATAACATAGATTATACGTGGAGGTCCGTTAGTTTTGAGAGTTATAAGCAAGTTGCTTAAATAACCATGATGACTTTTCTGAAAGAAAATAAAATGGAGGGTATAGTGCGTGGGAGCTGTTCTTATTTACGAAGGGGTTTGAATTAGCTCCTAAGAATCGTATTTCTCTCGCAGTGAAAGAAAAGATTTACGGTTTGTCTTTCTAGAACTATCGCCCTAATAATTTTTTTCCTATTTCCAATAATTGGCCAAAATTGGTCCTTTTCTATTGTAAATAATTTTTTTTAAATCAGTGTACACGCAATTTTTGTTTTATTATTTGGGAACGATTTGGAATTTCAAAGTGGAGGAAAAGGAAAAGGAGTAAGAAAGCTTTTAGCTACGTCTATGATTAAGTAGAAAATCGTTATAATAACTAATTAAGGGGTTAGGTGGAGTTCACATTGTGGATGAGTTGCAGCTACTAGTGTACCATATATATGTGTTTTGTCTTGTTGTCTGTAAAAGTAGCCCACATGCATCCCTTTTATAGCCTCGATCTGTGTTAGTGAAGTTGACAAAACAGGAATACAGGATGTAGGAGGAAACTAAGGTACCACTTGTCCTCTCAAAACATGAAATTCCAGAATGGCCATCTGATTCTGATGAAGATGACATCCTCCCCATCAATGGTATCCGAAACTTTTTCCGAGAGTTCAATAATGAGTCGAAGAAACTTTGGTACCTTGCCGGACCGGCGATATTCACCTCCGTATGCCAGTACTCTTTGGGCGCTGTCACTCAACTCTTTGCTGGCCATGTTGGAACAATTCAACTTGCTGCTGTCTCCGTTGAGAACTCGGTTAATATGGGAATCGCAGAGGGCGTACTGGTAATTAACTTTCTTTTATACTTACTTATCATTACAGACGTCAAGAAAATAGTAGTAATTTGTTTTTTAACAGTTGGGAATGGGAAGCGCATTGGAGACGTTATGTGGGCAAGCATATGGAGCAAAAGAGCTAAATATGTTAGGGATTTACATGCAAAGGTCATGGATAATCCTCAATACTGCAGCAATACTATTGACTCTTATCAACATATTCGCTACCCAAGTTCTAATGTTAATCGGTCAGCCCGAAAACATCTCAAGGTGGGCCGGCAAATTCGCGTTGTGGATGATACCACAAGTGTTTTCATTTGCTTTGGAATTCCCAATTATGAGGTTTTTGCAAGCTCAGAGCAAGATAATGGTCATGGCTGTTATAGCTGGGATTTCATTTACTTTGCATTCTTTTTTTACTTGGCTTTTTATGCTGAAGCTAGGCTGGGGTTTGCGGGCCGCCGCCGCGGTTCTGAACGGCTCTTGGTGGTTCATGGTCATCGGAAAACTTGTGTATATTTTTATGGGGAGTTGTGGTGAAGCTTGGTCTGGATTTTCTTGCAAGGCTTTTCATCATCTTTGGGAATTTGTTAGATTATCCCTTGCATCTGGTATAATGATTTGGTACGTCACTCCTGTTTTTTCTGAAGATAATTTCTTTGAACTAAACAGGTAATATAATTGTTTCTAGCAATGGCTCTATCAAAGTATACCTACCATTTGGGTTTGGCAGAGGAAAAGACTTAGAAAATCCCCTAACTATGCCTCTAAGAGTATTTTTGTCCCTTATATATATCATTAAACATAAAATATCCTTTATCTTTGTAGAAGTGGACAAATATAGTCTAACCCTTAACAAAGTTTAAAAAACTGACAGAAAAACCTTAGATAGATTTAACATAAACGCTGTTAAACTAAAAACTGAAAACAACGCGGGAGAAGGGAAAATCCCTAATTCCTTTTCTTCGCTTTGGCGCCAACGTCCTTCTTCCAATTACCTCTCTTTGCTTTGACGCCAAAATTATTATTCTAAAATCAAAACTTTGCCATTGTCGATCTTAATTCTCCATCACCAGCCATGTATATCAAGAGGAACGGTGCAATACAAGCAAGCCCATCTTATGGTGAGAATCTATTTTACCAACTAATTTTCAGAATTTTTGCTTTATAAGTTTTTACCTTGATTCTTGTTTTTGTTTGGTAATTCGTATCAAAGTAGGCTTAATTTGGGTACTTTTTATTTTTTTAAATCTTATTTCTATATAGGAAAACTGAATCTTGTTAGATTATAAGTTGCTTTTGTATTTTGTTTATGCTTGCCTTTATAGAAGTTTAATTAGAACTTCTTTGTTTATTTTTTGAGTTGCTTTTATATTCAGTTCTGCTTGCTTCAAATTATTTTTGTTTGAACTCTTATTAAAATCTGGTTTTTATTCTTGACAGACTTTGTAATTGAGGCGTCATGTTTCAGCATTAAGGTATATCATGGGGGGTTGATGAAGCATCAGCCAACTAAACACTATGTTAAATGTGTGGTCGACTACTTTGACTATGTAAAACCAACAGATCTTAATATGACAGAGTTGAGGAAGATGGCCGAGATTTGTGGTTACGTTAATGATTCAGTGATATTCTGGCACAAATGTGGTAAGTTTGGTAACATATTGAGACTAGTATCAACTGAAGTTGAAGCTAGCAGAATCGCCGAATCGATTCCCAAAGATAATATAGTTGAGATATATTTTGAGCATCTGGACTATTACTTATGGCAGAGATAGAACCTGAGAATGAAGGTCAAACAATCAACATTGAAAATATCCAATAAACTGATGGAATAACTGAGAAGCTGGATGAAACGTCCAACTCGTCTAGTTGTGATGAGTTTGATGATTCTGAAAATGAAATATCAGATTTCAATCCAATGCTTGATAAGGGAGTTACTGGAAAACAACGTGTTGAAGGTGGTAGACAGCGTATTAGTGCCGAGGTTCAAAAGAAATTGTCAAATGAAGAAGGCGATTCTGATTGCGTGAATTCTTCGGACACTTTAAGCTTGGATAGTGATTTAGATAATGAGAGTTTTGATTTTCCTAAGTACAATCCTAAAACCGATGAGAAGAATCCTGTGCTTGCTCTTGAATATACATTTGGAAACAAAAAAGAGTTTAAATATGCTGTGGAAACTCACGAAATAAAAGCTGGAAAGTATATCAAGTGGCGCAAAAATGATAAGATAAGAATAAGAGGTAAGTGCATACATCCGACTTGTGAGTGGGAAATTATGACATCAAGAATGCACAGGGACAAGGGATTTCAAATAAAAACTTACAACCCTGAGCATAGTTGTAAAAATTGGCATCACCGGAATAAGACGATCACATCTTCTTTTATTGCGAGGAGATATCTGGATATCATCAGTTCAAACAGGGATTTGAAAGTTTCTAAATTCAGAGATACAATTAGTCGGCAACTTAAAGCTCATGTTAGTTTACCTCAAGCTAGAAGGGCTAAAAGAAAGGTCATTGCATTGCTTGATGGTGATACTAAAGATCAATTTGCTATGTTGTGGGACTACATCGATGGGCTTGAAAGGGCAAATCCAGGTAGTTCGATTCATATGAATTTAATAGAAAATGAAATAGCTAACAAGCCACATATATTTCAGAGAATTTATATATGTTTTGCTGCTTGTAAGGAAGGATTCAAGGCCGGTTGTCGAAAGATAGTTGGTGCAGATGGTTGTTGGTTAAAGGGCCCGATGTATGGAACTCAATTGTTAACGGCGGTTGGACTTGATGCTAATAATAACATATTCCCAATCGCATATGCAGTTGTTGAAAAGGAAACACGGGATACATGGTCATGGTTTTTGAACTTCTTGTCTATTGATTTGGACATTGGTGATCGTGGTGGTTGGACCTTCATGTCAGATAAGCAAAAAGGTCTTCTTGAAGCATTTATATTCAGTTTATTGGATTTGAGTTGCTTTTATATCCAAGTTTTGCTTTTATCCAATATTCCTTTAGAACTTCTTTAATCTATTTTATAGAAGAGAACTAAAAATTATGGTGTTGATTGAGCTTCTTCTAACAACTACAATAGTAGACTATTAAGAAGTCCATGCCAAGAAGAGAACCTCCAAATCCAGTATTCCAATTTTGCTGCATGTTTGAAGCTTCAAAATCACTCATATTTTTCATTTCTCCATTAGTCTGCCATGGAAATCCCCACAATATTCTGTCATGGAATTTGGGTGATGTTTGCCCTAGGATCAAGGATATTTTACACAAAAATGAGTCTGCAGCAACTGCGTTTATTCCTCAAAAATCAAATAAGTGGAATTATGAAATCCTTGGAGAGAGTATGGATGATAATTGGGCAGTGGACCTACATAACAAAACATGTAGTTGTAGGAAGTGGACTATAACCGGATATCCTTGCAAGCATGCCATTTCGGCAATTTGGGCTAAAAATGATGAGGTAATTAACTACGTCGATGACTGCTACATGGTGGAAACATATAGGAGAATTTATGAACATGCTATTCTTCCAATTAATGGATCACAATTGTGGCCTAAATCTAGTAAGCTTCCTCCTTTACCTCCAAAGAATGTGAAACAAAAGAGAGGAAGAAAGCAAAAATTGAGGAAAAAGGAATTTGGTGAAGCCGGAGCGAGCAGAACAAGGATGAAAAGGAAGCAAACAACTATTGAATGTAGCATTTGTCATAAGCCTGGTCATAACAAGAGAACTTGCAAGTTTAGCTATGTGGAGAGAGAAACTGTCCTAAATGAACCAGTCTTTTGGCAATCAACTACATCATCACATCCTGAAAAATTGCCGGTATAATATTTGAATCTGATGTAATTTTTAAGTCGCCTTTCTATTTACAAGTTAAAAGTTAAACCATGTTTTCTCTATTTTGTAGGTTAGAAGAGGAGAAGTAAATGAGGTAAAAGTCGGATGCTCTTCGAATTACTTTTGCTGTTATTTTTGAATGATGTTTTAGTCACAGTTGCTGTTATTTTTCTTATGTAACTGTTAAAACTACTCAAAATAAGTTCCATTTACATGTTACACATTAAACCATATTTCTGTATTTTGTAGGTTAGAACAGGAGAAGTAGAGCAAGATAGTTCTCACTACTATTGAAGATATTCTATTGTTAGAATTCTTAGCTGTTGTGTCGTGGACATTGTTCTAGTCATTTTTGCTGCTGTTTAAGAATTGTCAGAGACTTTGAAGCATGGATATTGTTTAGTCATATTTTTTGTTGGTTCTAGTCACAATGGAAGTGATTCTTGTTAAATGTTTTTACTTTTCAGATGTTTGAATGTTATATACAATATGTAGTTCATGTTTTGAGCAAATTGCTATAACTATGTTTCAATATTCTAATGCATCATATAATTTTAGAACTGATTACAAATTGCAGAAATTTTTATACAACAGAAATTTTGTATTGCAAAATTTTTCAAGTTGCAGTCCATAGTTAGGTTCACAATGGAGCAGAATTCCTCTTTTTTTTCTGAAATTTTCACATTCATTTACTTATTTTCATTCTTACTGGACTTAAGTCATTTATCCCTAATCCTTATGTCTGAAAAGAAATACTGGTTCTTGAAAATTCATACCTGATCTTACTTTTTAAAAGAAAAGCGTCAAATTAATACACTTTTCAATGTCTGCATTTTACTTCTTCGATTAGGGCTCGAAATAATTTCTCTTCAATCGAAATTTGATTTTCTTTCACGAATCGCTTAGTAGGAATCCTACCTTCAACATTATAGAAGTGGGATTTGTAGGGATTTTGGGAGAAAGGAGGTGGAGTATGATAGGAAATTTTGGGGAAAAGGGGTCGACAGTTGAAGAGAGAGAGAGAGTTCGTTATTTTTGACTGGGTTTTGATGGGGGTAAAGCTCCGTTATTTTTAACCCAAACAGAGGTTCATATCCGTCAGTTTTTTAAACGTTGTTAAGGGTTAGACTATATTTGTCCACTTTTACAAAGATAAAGGATATTTTATGTTTAATGATATATATATAAGGGACAAAAATACTCTTAAAGACATAGTTAGGGGATTTTCTAAGTCTTTTCCTCGGTTTGGCACAACCAAAAACTTTGAAAAACTTCTAGAAATGGTCTCCAAAGTGAAGTATTAATGTGAGAAAATCATCGCAACCATTGCATAATCCATTCAATTTTATCATACCGGACTAATTTTGCTCCCACTTCCCTTATCATAGGTTTGACTCAGACTCATCCATTATTAACTCATTATGAAGTTAGCTTTAATTGCCTTTCCTCTGGCCAATTTTGGATGAAACACAAACAGGCTAATTTGCATCAATACGTGTTCAATCTATTATCTACGTGAGAGTTACGCAGAACCGTATTTAATTTTGTTGCATATTAGTGTGTAGGGAATAAGGAGATCGAAGAATGAGTGGAACAGTTTTTCGATTTGGGAATGTGGAAATGAAAAAGAAATCCAGCAAAGAGGCAAAAGTCTGGCTTAATTTTTCGTTGGGAAATAAATCACGTTGAACTAGTGGTGGCAAAATGGTTAAAAAGAAACTGTTAATCACCCGTATTATCTACTGAAAACAGGTTGGATACTAAACTTTTTAAAAACTAGTCAAACATGGTTAAGAATCATATAATCCATTTGTAAAAATAATAGGTTTAACTTTTACATTTGTAAAAGCTTAAATTGGGAGTTACTCAAATTTGAGAGACAAAGAATTCTCTCAAAAGTGATCGTATTCAAGAAGTCAGGAATAATATGAATAATTTATCCGTTTTTTTCATTACTCGTTTTTGACCCATCCTATATCCGATCCAACCCGCTCGTTTGCCACCCCTATGCTGAACAGATTGACCTCATTCTCCCCTACACACCGGTAAAACAAGAACAATTTACTTGTCGCTTCACCCTTTGTGTGCTGTCTGATTTTCAAGTTTACTCGGAGAAGTAAACGTAAAAGACATCTCATAAAAACATTATGCACCAAAGGTGTGGTTTAGTGGTCAAAATGAGGGTTAAGAATTATTGAGGTATCGGGTTCAAATTTTAGCTGAGGCAAATATACTAGGTGATTTCTTCTTATCTTTCAAGCTTTGGTGGATACAGTTACTCGGTACCTGTATTTGTGGGGATAGCAGGTACCCCGTGAAATTATCCTAGATACGCGTGATCACGCCCAACTATGCCTTATAAAAAGGACTAAGCGGTCGTTGCAAATAAAATCTGGTTTACAAGTCCGGAGTCGAATCCCACAGAGAACTAAGGCTTAGCTACAACTGTTCAATATTGTTAAGAAGACAAGTGAGAACAATTCCTATGTTATAAATATTAAGATTCTTATATCTAATTAACTAACAAATTAAAATAGTAAATTAACACTAAAGATACTACGGGTTGGAGAAAAGATTAAGGAGGTCTAGAGTTATGATTTCCCCAATTGTCGGAATCCTTCCCGCTATGGCTTCTATAATTTCGCCTAAGTATTCTCTATCAATCATGAACACTCCAGTTATCATAAATCTCTCTCAAGTAATTATGATAATCTACTAGACGCACTCTCTCAAGTTACGCTAGCTAAATTGCGTTAAAGTTCACTTTAGATTGCACCCGAGGTATCGTTATCTCTAATCCAACCTCTAAACCCTCGGTTATGGATCTCGCCTATACTCCGGGAGTGATGTTGTTCAAACAACTACCTAAATATGCACTCTCTCTCACGTAGATACATAATAAATAGGAGCAGCTAATTGAGGGTCCTTCAATCAACTACAAATAGAACGTAGTTGAACAAATAGAGATTAAACTTTGGCAAAATTATATAAAAACATAACAAGAATTTATCCTACAAAAGGTTCAATCAAAACCCTAGATAACAACTTAGCTATTCATAACAGTATGTAAAAATACAATACTAAAAGTCATAACCAACAATGAAAAATAGGAGAGGAAGGAAAAATTTGTAGAAGAATTCTCCGCCTTGCTCCTCTTGTGTCTCTGCCTCCTTAGGTTGAATTTGTGTCCAAAATATGTCCAATCCCCCAAAAATAATGTTCTCCCATGTATATATACCAAGTAGGGTCGGTCCCAAACAATTATACCTTCTCCTACACGAAAAAGGACAAGTTTCCAGGCCGCCAATAGCGCGGCCGCGCTAATCTCGCGCTAGTGGGGTTTTTATTCTGCCCCAGTCCGCGTCAGGTCCGCAGTCGCAGTTTCGATTGCGGTTTTGACCCTGGTCCGTTTGGAATTTGGACAAACATAAAACATAAAAGTTGTAGCCCTTTGAGTTAGCTTTTCAACCATATATTATATAGCCCGAATGGCATTTGGAGCAAAATGTTATGTCTATTTTACTAGACAGTGCACAATATGCCTCCTCGAGTCTTCATTTGTTCTCAACTATCAAATTTGACCCCCGAACATGATCCCAGCTTAATTCCTTGAGCTTTTACTCAGACATCAAACATCTATATAGCTCGAAATCACTCCTACAAGGCATAAAACACACAGTTAGTGCAAAACACTAGCGATTAAAGCTCAAACTCAATTAAAGTGCAGTAAATTAGAGTGTAATAAGTGACTAAAATACGTAATTATAGCCTATCATCAACGCGCAAGCTGGTCCGGACTGGTGGGAGGTAGTAGGTACCCCATGAAATTAGTCGAGATGCGTACAAGCTGGTACGAACACCACGGTTATCAAAAACAAAATTATAGTGCAAACTTACTATTTCTTTGGCAATGAACATGAAATAAATAGTAAGAGGATTTCACAAATTATTGTTCTGTTTTCACTTGTTTGATGTAAGTAGTTAAACTTTGAGATGTCTTTTTTACTAAGTTTAATTTGCAGCTTAGAATATTGGTACTTTATGTCGCTCATTCTCTCAGCTGGATATTTAAAGAATGCAGATATCGCAGTGGATGCAACTTCCATATGGTGAGTTCACTCAGATTCAGATGCAGTTATTGAAATAATCCTCATCTTCTCATTGATTTGACCTAACACTGAATTTGCAGTACAAACATAGTTGGTTGGACATTCATGTTGTGTATTGGATTGAATGCAGCTATAAGGTTTGTATTTTCGTTTTTGTTTGATCAGTGTAATAGTAACAGTTAAAAAGTTAAGCATGATTATTTTGTTGCAGCGTGAGGGTATCAAATGAACTAGGAGCAGGGCGTCCAAGAAGAGCAAAATTCTCAGTGCTAGTGGTCTCAATCACTTCACTTGCAATTGGTGCCTTTCTTACAGTCCTACTTTTCGCTGCTCGAAACCATTATCCAGCTTTGTTTACCAATAATGCACTTGTCCAGCAGGCTGTGTATCATCTTACTCCTATATTAGGAGCCACTCTTTTCGTTAACACTCTCCAACCTACGCTCTCTGGTATGTTACGAATTATTACTATATTTTTGTTATTCTTACATGTTACCATTATTTCATTTTATATTCTTTGTGACAACAGCGGTGGCTATTGGAGCAGGTTGGCAAGAACATGTAGCCTATGTTAACATAGTGTGCTACTATTTCTTTGGTATCCCTTTGGGTCTTTTGCTTACCTTCCTCTTCAAATTGGGCATTCAGGTGCTAATCCCTCCTCATCTTATTTTTTAATTTTTATTAGCAAATTACAACAACAACAATCTAGTATAATCCCACAAGTGGGGTTTGGGGAGGGTAGTGTGTACGCAAACCTTACCCCTACCCTAGAGTAGAGATGTTGTTTCCAATAGACCCTCGACATCCTTCCCTCCAAGAACTCCCCATCTTGCTCTTGGGGTGACTCGAACTCACAACCTCTTGGTTGAAAGTGGAGGGTGCTTAGCAATGAACCGTGCCCGCGTAAGAGGATCGAATCTCCAAGGGAGAAAACATGTATGCTCATATCAAATAGTTGAAGGAATGTTTTTCATCAAAGCATATTTTGCAAGTTCAGGAAACAATATCATTAACGTCCAAATAGTCAAGGCCCGGGGTCGTAAGATCCCAAGAGGGTAACGTCGAGAATATTTGAGACTGTAAGTCCTACGGGCATGATCAAAGCCCCAAACGGGTATATCTAAAATAACGAAGACACGGTCCCGACTTCAAAAGCCAAGGCTATATATTCGAACTTGTAAGACCCCTAAAAAGGCATACCCTCGAATATAGACGCCGAGGATGAGATACCCGGGACTAAGGGCTACAGCCAAATAAAAACGACTATGGTCGATGGGCTTCAACCCAACAACAACAAGCGATTCAGGGACGCCCGACTATCGCCTTAAAATCAAATCCTTCGAAATTATTTCGGAAAGAACCGGCTAAAATTGTGCTACCTGTAGTGTACGCAAGAGTTTCGAACATTTTCATGTCGGCTCTTATAAAAGAGTTTCTAACATTTTCATGTCGGCTCGTATAAAAGAGTTTCGAACATTTTTCATGTCGGCTCGTACAAAAGAGTTTCGAACATTTTCATGTCGGCTCATAAGAAAGAATTTTTCTTCGTTCATCGTAACGATTCATAATCGAGGTCCTTCTGGTCCGTCGAAGAGTCGGATGAATGCGAGAGAACTTCAAACAAATCTTTAAACAATGTAGGATATAACCAAACGAAAGTCGCATAATGGCCTTAAAGCCAGCGCAAAAAGGCCTACGGGCTAATCCTAAAACCTAAAGGGTCGATTCCCCCGAAGCCATAATCTGGCTCGGGGACTGAGCCCGTAATGGTTAATTAAAATTCGCGTAAGTGCCTTAAAGCCAGCGCAAAAAGGCCTACGGGTCAACCCAAAACCTTAAGGGTCAATGGATTCGAGTCGTAATTCGGCTCAGGGACTAAGCCCGAAATGGTTAATTAAAAGTCACGTAAGTGCCCTAAAGCCAACACAAATAGGCCTACGGGCTAACCCAAAAATCTGAGGTACCGATGAAACCGAGTCCTAACTCGGCTCGGGAACTAAGCCCAAAATGATTGACCAAAAGTCACCTAAAAACTTTCAAGCCAACCCACAGGCTAATCAAAGAACTCGGAGCGCGAATGAGATCGTACCGTGGCTCAGCTCAAAGAACGAGCCCTAGATAAAAATGCATAAGCCTCCTGGATAGCCATAAAAGACCCGTGGGCCGATTAAGAGAACACATCAGTCCCAAAAAATGCCCAAGGGGCCAACACTCAAGAATATGAGAAGCCTGCAAGGGTTGATCCTGGACCATCATGAAATCGTCAAGCCAAGGCAAGGACCTAAAGGGTCCGTCCGGGGGAACAGACCTCGGGCCAATAACCCTCATAAGCAAATCAATGGGCATAAAGCGCGACCTGTGTCTGCCCCAGTATAAAACAAAGCTCCCCGTTCAAAATATAAAGTCCTTAAAGCTGCCCACGCTCCCGAAGCTCGGGTGGATGCTCGATCGTAAGGACCAGAGGCTGTCTTGGGCCCGAGCATGCTCCCACTAGAAAAGAAATTACGGAATCTCGAAACTAAATTTATTTTTCAAGAAAGAGCAAACAACGGCTCGATCTCTTATGGCCAAAGTGGATATCCACCCAGAGGTCGTCCTTAGAATTCTCGAGGTGCCAGAGTTTTCACTTGGAGATTACCAGTGATTTCCCCCTGTTTCATTACAGAAAAGCTGAGGTTCGATCCTTGCCAACTTTAAGCAATCCCAGATCCTACCGGGGGTTTGAAGTCTTAATGAACGTAGTATTGGTCGTGTTAAAAGTCCAATTTTTGGGCCATTCATACACGCAAGTTTATGCAAACGGAAGACAAAACAAAATTCGGGATCAGGCCAAAGGAAAAACAAATGGATATCATATATTGATAGAATATGTTTGCAAGGTACACAAGGGAATCTTTACACAAAGAAACATAAAACAAAAGGCCTAATCTATAGGCAGAAGCCTATCTTTCGGAGATATGTCCTCGAGGCCCCCCTCGAGGGACATCTAGTTAGTGTCTTCGGGCTTCCCCTGGCGGCAATGGGCGGTCAACATGTTCCTCCTCCTTAAAACTCCCATCGCCGCTGTTGGGAAACCCCTTCCCAAAACATTTAACCGGTGTGGGATGCCGGAGTCGGTGAATATTGCCTCCCCGCTTCACAGAAGGCAGGAAGAGCAAAATACCACACCCGGTTGAAGTTAAGAGAGATGAGCAGCAATATAGGTACTTCATACGGAGGTGAGCAACAGTATATGTACTCTATGCCTTCCGGTGCGGAATACACTCGAGGCTCACCCCTCGTTTCCTCGGACCGATAGTAGCAGTAACAACAACAACAACAACCCATCATAACCCCAGTTAGCAAGGGAGGACTTCAGAAGAAAAGTCATGGCCCCGCTCAGAAGATCACTGCCAGAAAACTGTATAGTCATGGATTTGCACCATGAAGAACGGAAAGGCAGAGGTGAATGGGAAAATTTAAAAACAAGAGGATGAAGTTTGAAGTCAGGAAATCCCCTATTTATAGGAAGTCGGCGACCTCACAAAATGAGCAATCAATACTTGGGGAAAATTAACGGACAACTCCATTATTGCCCCTTTTTGGAAAAGCAAAACGGCAGAGCAATCAATGCCCTAGGGAGGCGATTCGACAGGACGCTTCAAGTCGCCTGATAAACTCACGTCACAAATATGACGTCATCAAGAAAATCCCGAGGAAGATCCGCTTCAAGGTCGTTTCTTATCATTTCATTATAAGAAACGAGGGGACTATCTGTATACGGTTAAAATCGGGAAGGACGATTCTTACGCCTATTTCTACAGTGGCCGATTCACGTGAAAGTCAGAGTATGGTCCGAGGTCCGACCTTGGGCGGTCTAATAAGTCGAACTAGGAGGATACGAACCCATGCATCAGCGTAAGGGATGGCACGAGAATCAAGGCAGGCATCCCTGTAACTGAGTACAGTTCCGTACTTGAGCATTAACTAGCCGAATCAATTAAGATCTTCGCAATAAATACTGGTGTACAACGTTTGGACCCTCCCTGCTATATAAAGGGGATCCTTGTCATTTTGTAGAAAAACACAATACATTGAATATAAGGCACAAGAACATTCTCTGCTTTAATATCAAACATCCTCTATTCCTCTTCATTAGCTCATTTACTTGTATTTATTGCTTTCTTTCACCTGTTCTTCATATATTGCCCATCATTGATCATAAATAGCGCATCTCAAGGTCCGTAAACTCATTATAGCTCCATCGACCGTTCGACCTAGGCTCGAGCCTCGGTCTCAGGGACCTCCGAGGTCGACATCGAGCCTTCGACTTAAGGTACTCCACTTTGCTTTCCTTTAATTGTTAATCATTTTTCTCTCTATTTCGTCTTAACACATTTAGCTATAATCACTCAATAACCGATATTAAGATAAATCACATATTTTTAGAACCACATAACTAAATATAATTGTAGTTACCATTTTCACGCTAAACACTCCTTAGGTCGAATCTGTGTTAAACTTCGGTCTCCTCCCGGTATAAAATTAACGTTTTCTATGTATATATACCAAGTAGGGTAGGGCCCAAACAATTATACTTTCTCCTACACGAAAAAGGACAGGTTTCCAGGTCTGGACGATCGCGGGCGCGGTCTTTACTTAGTGTATTGTATCCCTTTGAGTTAACTTTCCAAATATATATTATGTATCCCAACTAGATTTCGGAGCGAAACGTTATGTCTATTTTACTAGACAGTGCGCAATATGCTGACTCGATTCTTCGTTCGTTCTTAACTATCAAATTTGGTCTCTGAACACGATCCTGACTTAATTCCTTGGGATTTTACTCATAATTCAAAGTTCCACATCACTTTAATTCATTCCATAACATCTACATAGCTCGGAATCACTCCTACAAGGCATAAAACACACAATAAGTGCAAAATACTAGCGATTAAAGCTCAAACTCAATTAAAGTGCAGTAAATTAGAGTGTAATAATCGACTAAAATACGCAATTATAGCCTATCATCAGTCCATCCCTCTCAATTAAAATTCTTTCTTCTTCTTCTCAATTAAACTCTGATAGTATTGTTCTATGTCTAGTTCTAGTGTTACATCGAGGAGGAGGTGCTACTGTGGGGAGATTGCGAACAACTTCACTTCGACGACTAAAAACAACCCCGGAAGGAGATTCTAAAAGCGTGCTAAACCAGAAGTAAGTGTGAATTTAATTGGTGACTCATTACTCGTCGATGTATTTAATGTTTTTTTTTTTTCTGTTCTTAATTTTTTTTTATTTTGTAATTTTTTCTGTTCTTTAACATAGTAATTGTTTGTATTTGTAAGAATGAGTCATGTGGATATTTGGAATGGCAAGACGAAGCCCTTCCGGACAAAGCGTTGATAGTAATCAACGATTTCAAGTCTACATTAGATGTTGCCAATGTCAAAATCAGGACGTTGAATATGTTGTTGGATGCGTGCAAGCTTGAAAGGGACAAATTGATGGAAAACGTTGGTGTTTTGGAGGCTATAAATGATGTTGAAGTGAATAAAGAAAGGGAGATGGAAGTGAAAGTGATGCACATGAAGATGTTCATTATGGTTTCATTTGCACTATTAGTCGGATTTGTTGTGGCATTGATGATGAAATGAATTCAGCATTTTGTTTAGTGGAGTAGGGTTTTGATGTAGTTGATTGTTGTAAAATCAAGATTTTAATAAATAAGTTTTGTTGGTCAGCTTGTAATGAATCCAGATTTTCATGAATGAATCAGGCCTTAGTGCACTATGGTATTTCATGTAGATTTTCATGAATGCATTTTTAGACTTCAAATTTATTGTGTTGGTGAGTTACTTTTAAACAGAAAAAACTAGGCAGATGACCAAAAATCTGGACAGAAAAAACAGACCCTAATGCCAAAAAAATTGGGCAGTTATGACCAAAAATCTGGAATGAAAACACAGACCCTAATGCTATAATAACTGGACAGTTATGACCAAAAATCTGGACAGTCATAAAAACTGGGCAGTCATGACCCTAATGTAGAAAAATCTATGCAGATAACCAAAAATCTGGACAGAAAAAACAGACCTTAAACAGGAGTTAATTACAGTATTGTCAATGCAGTAATTACATATCACCAAAAATAGGATATTGTCAAGATTACTTATTAGTTTGCAGTAATTACAACCCAAAATATTAACATAACATTAAGCAGGAGACTTTCATGAAGTTTGTAGTAATTACATCCCAAAATATACACAAAACTACATAGAACTTGATCATTTTCCTTTCCTTATCTTCAGCTTCCCAATCTTCTGTTGCCTTTGTTTTTCTAACTGATTTGAAGTTGTAGTTGCTTTACCTTTCCACATGAGGCCTGCTGGTGAATATGGAAGGTCTATGGGCTCACTAACACCAGTGTGATCACCAGTAAAGTTGATAGATCTATTCCCAACTGGTAAATTTACTTGCTGCCTTGTTGAAGTCTTGTCTTGACTTCTGATATCAATTTTGGCCTAACCACAACATTTTCATCATGTTCCATACTTTATTCACCAACTCTAGGTGTAGGCATGAAGCTAAATACATTTTCCTGACTTGGTTGAGTCATTTGTGGTGTTGAACAATGTATTTCTTCTTCTATTTCAGAATCCAACAAAGTTCTTATCCTTTTCAAAGGTTGTTTTCCCTTGCTTACCTGCTTTCCCTTTGGTTGCTATTAAAAAACAAGTTCAGCATATTAGAAAACATAAATAAGTCCAGCATATTAGAGAACATAAATAAGTTGCAATTCTAAATTACCCGAGAACAAGTTCTTGCATTATGATTTGGTTGACCACATTTGCCACAATTCATGACTCTACCTTTTCTGGACTGTGACCACACTCCTTGACTTTTAACTGCCTCATCCTTCTGCCAATCCCTCTTAATTTTTGGCATGGCAGCCAACTTCACCAACTCTGGGGGCTCCATTGCTTGTGATAGGTCAATTTTCCAAAACATTCTCCTCTAATAGGTTGGAGCTTGTGTCTATAAGTAAGTAGGAATGCCTCCTTACTGTACCACCAGTGCATCTCTGTCAAAGGGTCACCCTTGTTGTGAAGTATATCTCTAATAGCATGTGGGCATGGGATTCTTGTTAGGTCCCATGCTCTACAGGTGCACTTCTTTATGCTTAAGTTGACACATTGCTTGTCAGACCCTTCACTAACTTCATATCCTCCTTCTCCATTGGAATTAACTTTACACACTTGAGCAATCTCCATGAATTCACTGTATAACTCTAGGCTCTTTGGACTGTACTCATTGCTCCATGTACTAGATCCAACTTCATGTTTTGTCATCATGTTCATAACTTTGAGTCTTATGTCTTCCAACATCTTAATGATTGGCTTTTTCCTTGATTCCAGAATCCATGAATTGAATGATTCAATCAAATTATAGTCACTAACTGATTCTTGAAAACTGTATCTAGGTAAGCTCTGCACCAAGACTGTGGTGGGTACTTAAATAACTCTCTGTTGCATCTTTATTCAACTCTCCTAGCTTGCTTAGTTGGTCTGTGAAGTCTTCTTCATAAGTTCACCATGAACAGAACACCACCAAAGCAGTATTTAGCATTCCCCAGTATTGTATGTCTTGCACCAGTTAACCTTGGTATGTCTAACACAAAACCTATGATGTGCTTGTGGTAGAACAGTTTTAATTGCCTCAATTAACCCCTGGACAGAAGTAGATGACAGAAAGAAAAAAAAATTAGAAGTAGAAATGGACAGAATCAATTTGACAAGAGAAAGAAAAAAGATGAGAAGTAGAAACTGGACAGAATCAATTTGACAAGAGAAAAAAAAATGAGAAGTAGAAACTGGACAGAATAAATGTGATTCAGAAGTAAAAATTCAAAAAAATTACCTTTTGCATGTCTGACATGAATATGATTCCTTCTCATTCCTTAAGTTATAGAGATCCCTGAAGCAATTGTAGGAACCAGTTCCAAGAATGATTTGTTTCCTTATCAACAACTTCCCAAAGGATAAAAATAGTTTTGTGCATCCTGTCCAACAACAACTAAGAATTGATCTTTGGCTTTCCCTTTTAGAAATGTGCCATCTACACCAATAAATGGTCTTAAATCCCATCTTCATAGCTTTGAAGCAAACATACATCCTCAAGAATCTTCTTTTCCCATTTTCAAGTGCATTTTTTGAAATGTTAATCACTACATCACTACCTGGATTACTCTTCCTCAATTCAATGGCATAAGCATCAAGTTTGTTGTATTCATCTGCAAAACTCCTATCTAAGGTCTCCAATATCATTCTTTTTGCCCTCTTGCACTTCTCATGACTCACATTTAACTCAAAAATCCTTTTCAAATCAAGTACAAACTCCCTTACCTTATACTTAGGATTATTCTGTAGCTTTCTCTTAAAGTAATGTGCAATTGTATTGAAATCAGCAGTATTATTATCATATGCAGTGCCACAATTATGTTCTGACTCTAATGTCTTTACAGTAACCCCTGCATTACCATCTTTGGATATTAAACAAAGAAAGGGACAACCCACAATGCATCTATACCTAACCCTCCTTTTTGTCACTCTTCCTCAGTTTTAAGACTTTCTTGTTGGCTAGAGCATACAACTTCATAAACTTCCTAACTTCTGGTATGTCATTAAAGGTCATGCCTTTATATATCTTCTTGTAATCATTTAGATTCTCAGTTATTTCTCTTTTTTTTAATGTTTAGAGTAAATGTAATTCTTCAGAATCATATCCTTCAGAATCACATCCCTCAGAATCAGAACTAGAGTCAGAATCTATTTCACTTAATATACAGTCAGAAACCAGCTTCATCTAAAATCTGACATGATTCACTATAATCAACAATATTAGGAATACACTCAATAAGGGGGTCAGATTCATCCATAACATATAGGTTCAGTACATTATATTCATTAGAAAGCAAAGATGTCAACTTTATAATCCCCACATCCCCTTTAACCTCATACAATTTACCAAAAGGTCCAGCAACTATAAGTTGTTGAACCCCTAAAAAACCTAGCTCAACTATGAATTCAGATTCTATATCTATATAAGAAAGCAAGTCTCGATCATACCCTTACAAGGTTTATTCTTTGTGTACCCAACTTCAGGATGTGTAACCCATGAACCTTCATAATTAAATATTAAATCAACTAAGAACATCTCCAATAACCTAGTAAATATAGCAAATAAGAATGGTTATCAACCAATAAAAAAACATGCAGAAAATGAATAAATATGCTGTGAGATAGAATGTAGAAAGTAAAAAAAATATGAATAAAAATAGGCAGAAAATGACATGTGAGACATAAGGTCCCATGAATAAAGAAATAAAACATGTACAAAAGGATCCACAAAAAAGTTCAGTTTATGGGCCACCTCTTCATAAAAAATTGACAAAGAGAGCAAAGGTGCACAAAACTCCAACCACCGAAATAATTTAATGAAGCAATTGCATTCAAGGGTCCTATATTTAGGACCACCTTAGCTAATAAACAAAGAAAAAGCCTAGAATCTCAGTCAACATCATAGAAAAACCACTTCTAAGATAAATCCCTAAACCAGAACACAATAAATCCACCTTCATATATACCCACAACATGCAACAACTACAAATCGGGACCACCTAAAATCTGAAATATGCAACAACTACACGAAGAAAAACTATAAAGTATTTATATAAAAATTAAGGATAAAGCTTAGATCATGTTCAAACCGAGACCCTAGACCACAAAATAAGAATAGTATAACAAGTAATCGGCAAAATCGAGCAACAAATACTAAAATTAACCAGTATAATGAAGAAACGACTGACCTTTACACCAAGATCATATGAAATCGGTAGATTGGAGTCAGCAGTAACGCCGATCTCTTAGAGATTCGTGGGGTTGAAAAGAGAAGGGGGAAATTAACAAAATGTCGGTGATAGACCATGTTTTAGAGAAGGGTTAGGGTCGGGTTGGGTAATGGGTTGGGTCGGGCCCATTATAAATTACCCGGATGGTTTAAAGCCTGCCACGTGGCCCTTCCGTTAAAATAAGGGCATATATGTATAATCGTATAACGTCAGGGGTTGGGATGTCCTAATAGTATAACAGAGGGCTTTTTTAAACTATTCATGATAGTAGAGTGGGTGATCAAACCATTTGACGATTGATAAATATGAAGATAAATGACAGAATTAAAAGCAAACCAGTGTTTAGACAGAACTTCGGCCCTCGAGTCGAAGTAATCTCGAATGATAAGTGTAAGAACAATGGAAAAATAGAATGAACTGATGAAGAATAATGTAAGCGAGAAAGAAAGAATTATATTGCTTTTTTTCTGTGCATAATGATGCCTTACAAATGATTAGAATATCCCTTTATATAATAGAGGAATTCTACTTATGGTATAATTCTAATTACATAAGGAAATCACTTAATTAGCTGATTAACCGCTTCTAATTTGATCCGTTTCGAGATTTACGTCGTGATCCTCGATCAGTCACGGATATCTCGCTCTTCTGTTATTATGACATCTCCGATATCACTCGGTGTCTGCCTCTCTCGGCTTCAATTTTTACCAACCTCGAACTAGTAAGACACTTCGATCTCGAAATCGAGGCCTCAGCTTTCGATGCAACATTCTGATCTCGATCAAATAGTAAACGTCGAGTGGCCCCGATTTCAACCTGATGAGGTGGTCGAGGGTGAATAGCATCCCCTCGGCTTTGCTCATAAAGAATCGGAGCATGATGACTATTCTCCAAAAGGAAGGATGGATTTGGCCTAAGGTGGCCTGGTATTGGCGGCAGAAGTCGATGATGACAGGGTTGAGAGGGCCCAGCGTGAAAGGGTAAAGTGTAAACACTCAGATACCCTTCCACGTGGGTTGTAATACTTTTTTCAGGGGATGGAATCACTACCACTTTGTCACCCCAGTTGCAATCTCTCTTAATCTGCCCGAGGTACCCCATAGTTATCGAGCAAATGTACCTCGACACATGTTTGCACCGACCAGGGACCGAGGGAGTTTCTCGATCTTAAAATTGGATTTAAGGATACACGGGCCAGGAACACACTCCTCAGGGAGCGGATCCACCGGCATTTTTATCGCCGGTCGGCCGTGAAGAAGAAGAAGAAGCTTTCTCATTTTGGGGAACTGTGTTAGATGTTTTCGCCATTTTTATGAGTTTAGAGAAGGAGGAAGGTGGTAAGAATTGGTGTTTGAAGATTGACGGTGGAACCTGAAGATTAGTAGAAGAGAAGAACTTGGGAGAGGTAAAAAATTAGAAGATTAGAAGAAAGTGAAAGTTAAGTTTGATTCAAAGATGAGAAGGCCTATTTATGGATTTGCGGTGACAACGCTAGTGGCCGACCACCAACTGACGCTCATTAATGATTTTGGGAACTATCGGCGAGATGTTACGGTCACTTCCATCGCTTAAGTCACAGGGATGACGTCATAAGTTTTTGAGGTCCAAAAAATTGAAGGCTCAATTTGTTTCTTGGAATTACACTCCAAAACTCGAGGGGACTATCTATATACGGTTGAAATCGGGGCCACCTGATTTTACTATTTGATCGAGATCAGAATGTTGCATCGAAGGTCGAGTTCGACTAAATCATGAAGCTGAGGCATCGAGTTCTAGATCGAGGTTGGTAAAAATTGAAGCTGAGAG
The DNA here is from genome assembly GCA_005239495.1 of Nicotiana undulata. Taxonomy (NCBI): domain Eukaryota; kingdom Viridiplantae; phylum Streptophyta; class Magnoliopsida; order Solanales; family Solanaceae; genus Nicotiana; species Nicotiana undulata. The sequence goes on along the minus strand of ML292858.1, from coordinate 41,594 downwards.
GGACATACACCGAGTGATATCAGAGATGGCATAATAATGGAAGAACGAGATATTCATGACTGGTCGAGGATCACGGCGTAAATCTTGGAACGAATCAAATCAGAAGCGATTAATTAGCTAATTAAGTGATTTTCTTCTGTAATTAGAATTATACCATAAGTAGAATTCCTCTACTATATAAAGGGGGATTCTAATCAATTGTAAGGCATCATTATTGATAACTAGGGATTTTACCTTGTTTTGCACTCTATCTTGCTTAAGTTTTGGATGTAATTGTACACAAAATAGTCCCAAAAGTCTTACGTGTTGTGCTTGTTGCAGGGTTTAGTCAAAAAGAATGCCAAATAGTCAAAGACCTGCTCGAAAAGGAGTGAAAACTTGCAGAAGTACCAAGAACAAGTAAAGGCCAAGCTCAATTGACCACCGCAGTCCGCAGTCAGGTTTATGCGGTCCGCGGTGGTGAGATTCAGAGAGCATGTTTTGAAGTCAAGAACACCACGGACCGCGGTCCAGCTTATGCGGTCCGCGGTCAAGAGGTTTCAGAGACCCCAGCACTTGAAGCCTAGAAGACCACCGCAGACTGCGGTCCTTTCTTCGCGGTCCGCGTTGAAACCACTGCGGCCGCGGTGGCAAAGTTCAGAGCCCAAGTTTGTGAAGCGAAAAAGACTCACCGCGGCCGCTGTCCATTTTGTGCGGTTCGCGGTGACCCCGCAGGGGCATTTTCATCCGGAATTTTCAGCTGAGTATAAATAATTTCTTTTCTTATTTTTTTAGGTTAAGCTTTGTGTCAGATATATTTTGGGAGCTCGTGGGCGTTTTTCTACAGCAAGTTTTTGTAATTTTAGCTAGATTTCAACATTGAATCCTTCAGTTTTATTTTATAATTCAATTACATGGGTTTTGCTTAATCTATTTCCTTGATTTCTTCATTGATTATGAGTAGCTAAACCCATTAGCTAGGGTTGTGGCTCAACCCTAGTGTGGGTATTTAATGAGATCTTTAAATTAGAGCTTAGATGTTTATGGGTGATGGATATTTGGGTTGATTTGTGATTTTCTTGTTAAAATTAGTGGTTGCAAACACTAATTGGTGTTCAATTGACTTTGGTCCTTCTTGAGAAAGAGGACTTGAGTCCAAAAAATCAACCCAACAAGGAATTGGGACGAAATCATGATAATTGATAATCCCAATTAACGGGTTAAACCTCGAGAGAGTTAAACCCTACTTGAACCTATATTGCCTGTGCAAATTTGACACCCAATTGACCTTGAGAAAGGCAATTAGGGCATAGCCACTCAAACTAACGAGAGGTATAGAGTGGGTAGCTTTGGCGCATTGGTTATATCATAATTTCCCGAATAACATCTCTGCCTTAGATATTAGAATCCATTATTTACTCGCCTAGGTGAAAGTCATGACCCTAGTGCCTTTATCAAATTAAAAAACAACCCAAAAAGACAATAGTTAGCTCAATTGCAATTATAGTAGCCTAAATCATAGTTATAATATAAAACCCAAAATTATGAGAAGCGTAATCAAGAACACGAAACATTATTAGATCACCTAGAAACTCAACTCCAAAACATAACTCTCTGTGGAATCGATCCCGACCTTTCGGGTAAAAGCTGCACCGACCCTCATCTTGCTACTTTAATAGTAGTGTGGGTGAGAGACGATCACTTTTTGGCGCCGTTGCCAGGGAGTTATACTGTGTTGACTATCTACGTGAATAGTAGTGTTAAGTGTTTTTCTTTCCTTCTGTTTTTAACGTTTTTGTTGAATCTATTCAGGTGCAAATGGCGGATCCCCTAGGAAACGTTATTGCGGGGGAGGAGGTATTTGATAACCAAGACGATGAAATCAACCAAGTACCACCTCAAAGAAGAGGCCGACAGACAAATATTCAAGAGGACATTCCAGACCCTCCCCTGCCACCAGCTGCCAGAGCCGCCCCTCGGGTCCTTCTAAACGAGGGGTATGCTAGTTCCATCCGCCGAGAATTCGGGCGGGAAATTTTCAAATTACCAATGTGATGATGACACTCTTAGAGCAGCGAGGTTATTTCACAGGAGCCACACATCAAAGTGCTTACAAACATCTTAAGGGCTTCGTGGATACCTGCTGGGTAGTAAACAAACGAATGTCTCGGAGGATGCATTGAGACTTTGGTTATTCCCCTTCTCTCTTCGAGGGAAGGCTCTTGATTGGCTTGAGTGGCTTCCTAACCACTCAATATCTACTTGGGATGAGCTCGCAGACAAGTTTATTGCTAAATTTTTCTCCCCAAGTCATATGGCGGCGCTCAGAGATGAAAACTTGGCTTTTAAGCAAGAACACAATGAGCCTTTGCATGGGATATGGGAGAGATACCAGACCATGGTTAAGGAATGTCCAAACAATGACATGACTGAAGCCATGATTCAACAAACTTTCTACCGAGGGATTAACACTGTCAATCAATGTGTGGTCAATCAGTTGGCCGGTGGAAACTTCATGAAATTGACTTACCCCGAGGCATGTGAGGTATTAGATGAGATGGCTGACACATCGTCAGCTTGGCAAAGCAGAGAAAACGTACCTCAGGGTGAGACCGGTGTCAATAGTCTTCATAAAGAGCTCCAAGAACATGGGCAAGCAATTGCCGAGCTCACTACCACTATGAACCAACTTACCAAAGCCAACTTCAACAATTGCAAGGGCCAAAGAAAGTAAATGCCATGGAGGGAGTGAATGTGTTGGTGAATCAAAGAAGACCTCGGGGAAATCAAAAGAAAAGCAACAATGATCAAGGTGACCAAGGGCCAAGTGGATATAGTCAAGAAGAGCAATATGATGACCAAGAAGAGGATGTTATGTATGCTAATAATTACCAGGGTCAAGGAAACAGTCAAAGCAACAATCAAAACTGGGGCAACCAAGGCAACAATCAAAGTTGGGGTTAGGGGTGTTCATGATTCGGTTTGGATCGGTTTTTTCCCTAAAAAGAAACCAAACCAAGTAAGTCGGTTTTTCAAATATTAGAACCAAACCAAACAAATTAAGTCAGTTTTTTTCGATTCGATTTATGTCAGTTTTTCGGTTTTTTTTTGGTTATTTGTCGGTTTTTTCTTAAATATAAGACATACACTACCAAACACATATTCCGGAGACCACATTTTCAACGTGACACTATCAAATCAATTTTCCTTTGAGAAATCTATTATTTACTAAAATATATTGATGATAATTGAATCAAATAATGATGAATAATTTAAGGACTCAATTAAAAATATTTTTTTAAACATGAAATGGATTCTTACACTTAACAAAAGAAACTACAAATCAAACTAGAATTAAAGGTAAAGAACTGTACTAAAAGTGCAAAAGATTAACATTCACCATAAAATTTTTGAAACTTTTTATAAAAATATACATATAAATAGGTGTAATAATAAATTTGAAATAGCTACTCCTATAGTCGGTTTGGTTCGGTTATTTTTTGGTTAAAACCAAAACCAAACCAAATTTGATCGGTTTTTAAAATTCAAAATCAAAACCAAACCAAACCAAAAAGTATCAGTTTTTTTGATCGGTTTGGTTCGGTTTTTTGGGTTTTTATGAACACCCTTAGTTGGGGTAATCAAAAACAAAGAAATTGGAACAATAACAATAATGCACGAAACTGGGGGAACAACAATAATCAACAATGGGGGAACAACAATGATAACAATTGGAGTGGAGGCAACAACAACAACAACTGGGGTGGTAATGGTAACCGGGGGTCGGGCTTTCAAAGGACCCCGATGTACCAACAACCAAGCAATCCACCCCCGTACCAATATCAAGGACAAAGCTCATCAAGAAATGATATGAGAAGAATTGAACAAATGTTCAAGCAGGTGATGGAGCGAAATGCGGACTCCGATGCTCAATTGGCCTCTCACAACACCTCCATTAGGAACCTTGAAATACAAATGGGCCAAAGTTCTCATGCCTTAAACACACGCCTAAAGGGTGCACTACCGAGTGATACGGTGGTGAACCCCAAGGGTGGGAACAATAATAATACCGGTCACACCATGGCGGTGACCACGAGAAGTGGTAAAGGTGGTGAAGCAAGTACTTCTAGTCAAAAGAGAATTGTTGATGATGATGATGAATTGCCCCATGATGAGTTACCAATTGAAGTTGAGCAAGTGGTGGAAGAGCCAACTACTAGTGAGGTGAGAATTGATATTCATGATAATGGGGAGGATTTGCAAAGGGACGTGAACCCGTCTAGGGAACACATGATTGATATGCCGGAACCGGTGGTCCCACAAGCCAAGGCACCATTGCCTAGGCCCCATCCTCCATACCCTCAAAGGTTGGCGAAACAAAAGCAAGAGACTCAATTCAAGAAGTTTATTGATATGATGAAGAGTCTTTCCATCAATGTCCCGTTGGTTGAAGCCTTGGAGCAAATGCCCGGGTATGCTAAGTTCATGAAGGACTTAGTCACTAAGAAGCGGTCTATGGAGTGTGAAACCATTAAGATGACTCACCAAGTGAGTTCCATAGTACATTCAATGGCACCCAAACTTGAAGACCCGGAAGCTTTTACCATTCCTTGCACAATCGGGAGTGCGGATTTTGCTAAAGCCTTGTGTGACCTTGGAGCGAGTATAAACTTGATGCCATATTTGGTATTTAAAAAATTGGGGATTGGGCGACCTCCATGCATTTGTAGATGGCGGATAGGTTGATGAAGAGGCCCCTAGGGATAATTGATGATGTGTTGGTGCGGGTGGAAAAATTTATTTTGCCCGCGGATTTTGTCATATTGGAATGCGAAGTGGATTATGAGGTCCCCATTATTTTGGGAAGGCCTTTCCTTGCAACGGGGAATGCCTTAGTTGATGTGGAAGCCGGGGAGCTCACTTTCCGAGTGGGCAATGAAAAAGTGGTGTTCCATGTGTGTAAGTCAATTAAGCAGCCCAACAGTACAGAAGTATGCTCTTTCATGGACCTCGTCACTGAGGTGAATATTTATGATGCAAGCTCTATGATTCATGTTGATTATCCAGTGGAGGCTGCCTTATTAAACCACGAGGACACCGTGGTAGATGGTTTTCTTGAAAGTACCAATTCCCTTCAAGGCATGGGTTTTTACTCATATGGTCCCTGAAAGCTATCATTGGACTTGGAGAACTGGAAGACCCCTCCAACAAAGCCTTCAATTGAAGAGCCCCCAACTTTGGAGTTGAAGCCACTACCCTCCCACCTCAGGTATGAATATCTTGGTCCATCGTGTACTTTGCCTGTTATTCTTTCCTCTTGCCTAACCCAATTGCAAGTAGACTCAACTTTAAATGTGCTAAGGAGGAGGAAGAAAGCAATATGATGGACTCTTGCAGACATTCGAGGAATAAGCCCCGCTTTTTGCATGCACAAAATGGCTTGATGCAGGGGTTGTCTACCCAATTTCGAATAGCGCCTGGACTTCTGTGGTCCAATGTGTTCCAAAGAAGAGTGGAATAACGGTGGTCCAAAATGATAAAAATGAACTCATTCCAACGAGAACGTTCACAGGTTTGCGGGTGTGTATGGATTACCGCAAGCTCAACAAAGTGACCCGCAATGACCATTTCCCCTTACCTTTCTTGGATCAAATGTTAGATAGGTTTGCGGGTCGTGCTTTCTACTGATTTCTGGATGGGTATTCGGGTTATAATCAGATTTTGATTGCCCCGGAGGATCAAGAGAAGACCACTTTCACATGTCCTTATGGTACTTTTGCCTTTTCCCGGATGCCTTTCGGTCTTTGCAATGCACCAGCCACTTTTCAACGGTGCATGATGACGATCTTTACAGATATGGTTGAAGACTTCCTCGAGGTGTTTATGGATGACTTCAGTGTAGTTGGGGATTCCTTCGATGAGTGTTTGAGCAATCTTGACAAAGTCCTCGCTCGCTGTGAAGAGACCAACCCAGTGCTAAACTGGAAAAAATGCCACTTTATGGTGGAAGAAGGAATAGTGTTGGGCCACAAGATCTCGAGGAATGGTATTGAAGTGGAAAAAGCGAAGATTGAAGTGATTTCCAAATTTCCACCTCTAACTTCGGTTAAGGGAGTCCGGAGCTTCCTTGGGCACGCCGGGTTCTACCGGCGTTTCATTGAGGACTTCTCTAAGGTGGTCAATCATTTGTGCAAATTGTTAGAGAAAGATGCTAAATTTCACTTCGATGAGAATTGCATGAGTGCCTTTGAATTGTTGAAGCACAAGCTTACCACAACTCCTATCATCACCGTGCCCGATTGGAGCTCTCCTTTTGAGCTTATGTGCGACTCTAGTGATGTGGCTGTGGGGGCATTGTTGGGCCAGAGGGTGAACAAGATCTTTCACCCTATCTATTATGCTAGAAAAATGATGAACTCGGCCCAAATGAACTACACTATCACCGAGAAGGAGTTATTGGCCATAGTCTTTGCAATGGAGAAATTCCGTCCTTATCTCATGGGTGCCAAGGTCATAGTTCACACTGACCATGCGGCACTCCGGTATCTCATGACCAAAAAGGACTCCAAAGAAAGACTCATGCGGTGGGTGTTGTTACTTCAAGAGTTTGACTTGGAGATTGTTGATCGAAAAGGAAGTGAAAACCAAGTGGCCGACCATCTCTCTCGATTGGAGGAGCAAGGTCGACCTTGTGATGAGCTTGAAATTAATGACAGTTTCCCCGATGAACAACCTCTTTCTATGTCAATGCAACAAATGCCATGGTTCGCAGACATTGCCAACTATCTTGTCACTAGTGTTGTTCCTCTTGAGCTCTCTTCTAACCAAAGGAAGAAGCTTAGGAGGGATAGCATGGATTTCTATTGGGATGAACCATACTTATTCAAGATTTGTACTGACGGGGTCATTCGGCGATGTGTACCGGAAGAAGAACAAAAGTCGATTCTTGAGTCTTGCCACTCCTCACTTATGGTGGTCATCATAGAGGGGCAAGGACTGCTTCAAAGGTGTTGAGCTGTGGTTTCTTTTGGCCTACATTGTACAAAGATGCCTGTGACTTAGTCAAGAGATGTGATGAATGTCAGAGGGCCGGGGGAATTTCAAAGAAAGATGAGATTCCTCTCAATACTATTCTCGAAGTGGATATTTTTTATGTATGGGGTATCGATTTCATGGGCCCGTTTGTTAGATCTTGTGGGAACACATACATTCTCGTGGCGGTGGATTATGTCTCTAAATGGATTGAAGCAGTGGCTCTACCCAACAATGAGGCTCGGAGTGTTATTGCATTTCTGAAGAAGAGCATTTTTACAAGGTTTGGCACGCCTCGTGCATTCATTAGTGATGGGGGGTCGCATTTCTGTAATAAAGCTTTTGACACCTTGCTTGCAAAGTATGGTGTCAATCACAAAGTTACCACTCCCTATCATCCCCAGGCGAGTGGCCAAGTTGAAGTCTCAAACAGGGAAATAAAGAGTATATTGTCAAAGACGATCAATGCAAATAGGACCGATTGGTCAAAGAAGTTGGATGACACTCTATGGGCTTATAGGACTGCCTACAAGAGCCCGATCGGTATGTCTCCTTACCGATTGTTGTTTGGGAAAGCTTTCCATCTACCAATTGAGTTAGAGCATTGGACCATGTGGTCCTTGAGAAAGTTGAATCTTGAATGGGATGTGGCAGCCAATCTTCGTGTGGAGCAGCTTAATGAACTTGATGAATTTAGATTCTATGCCTACTCCAGTTCGTCCTTGTACAAGGACAAAATGAAGTACCTTCATGATAAGTATGCTCGTGGCAAGGAGTTCAAAGTAGGTGACTTGGTTCTCTTGTTCAACTCTCGGTTACGTCTATTTCCGGGAAAGATTAAGTCAAAATGGAGCGGACCTTTTGAAGTTGTGTTTGTGACTCCGTGTGGTGCACTTGATCTACAGAACAAAAGTGGGGAGATTTTCAGAGTTAATGGGCACAGGGTCAAGCACTACCTGGGAAAAATTGATGACAGCCATGTGGTGGCACTTCTCTATCTCAAGTGAACATGGTAACATGCGTCGTGTCGCGACGTTAAATCAGGCGCTTCTTGGGAGGCAACCCATGTGTCTTTATTTTTGTTTTTCTTGGTAGTATAGGACTCATTTTTGGACTAACTGGTGTTGGGATGTTGTAGGATTATTTTGATGCAGGGCAAAAAGCTAAGTGTAGAAATTCCAGCTCTCTGAAGTTTGCAGTGCGGACCGCGGTCAATATTGTGCGGTCCGGGGTCAATATTGTGCGGTCCGCAGTGCTATCTCATCCAAAAGTCATTCTCTGAAGTTGCCACCGCGGTCGCGGTACCATTTTACGCGGTCCGCGGTTGATTTTACGCGGACCGCGGTGGCCAATTTCCCATTTGTCCAGTAAGCTGAAGGACCGCGGACCGCGGTCGTTTTTACGCGGTCCACGGTGGGTAGGTATAGTGGGTCCCAGGCCCAACTCTATAAATAGGGTCTCAGGGCTTCATTTTACACTTTACGCTCTTTGACTCTCTACAGTATAATTTTAACTGTGCATCACCTTGTTAAGTTCAAGTGCTCATTGTATTCATCTCATCTTTATCCCACATCTAGTAAGTACAATTTTGATTTCATAACTTCTTAATTTTATTATTTTCTTGTTTATTTGGTAGATTTTCTTCTTCTTTTCTCCCTTTTTCTTCTTTTAGCCATTAATTATGTGTAGGGTTTGTTCATAATTCTCAATTTAGACCCATTGTGGCTAATTTCACTGATTAAACACTTAGGGTTTCAACAAAATGTGCATTTGAACTTGAATTAACTATAAAAATTGGAACCCTAGGTTTTTGGAATTAGTGCGGTCCGCGGTGCTTTTACGCGGACCGCAGTTCTTTAACTGTCAAGTCTCATCTGATGACCGCGGACCGCGGTGCTTTTTTGTGCGGTCCGCGGTCATTTTTGTGCTGTCCACGATGCTTAACTTCAGAGAAGTGGGTAGTCTGAACCCCACTTCTCCGCGGATCGCGGTCGTCTCTGTGCGGACCGCAGTCACTTTTACGCAGTCCGCGGTGACCATCTTCATAGAGTTGGGTATTCTGAACCCACCTCGCTGCGGAACGCGATCCTTTTTGTGCGGTCCGCGGTCCTAGCTTTTGCAACTCAGTTCTCTATATCTGATTCTTCTTTGTTCTCCAATCTATGCACTGCTGGATACTAACAAGCTTTAAATGAATTCGACTTGCAGATTATGGTCCAATCAAGAGGAGGTAGTCGAAAACCAAGTGGCAAGGGAGAGTCTTCTAGGGGGAAAAGCCAAGGGACAATCAAACTGGCCCCCAAAGTCCGACAAGCTATGAAAGAGACAAGAAAAGCAATCTGGGCCATGGATAGAGCTGTTTCCCAATCGGTAAGTGAGTATGTACCCTCCGGAGGAGAGTCTTGAGAATCCATACCAGAGCACTACCCAGACTTTTCGGAGAGGTTTAGGCTGACCAATGAACCCTCTGACTCTCCTCCCGCCCAAGCATCCGCCCGTTCTGAGTCGTCTGAAGGCTCAGCAGTAGGGAGTGCCCATGAATACTCCACCTCACCTACAACATCTCTATCAGGTGAGCACTCCGAAGAAGAGGAAGTAGGGGATGATACCCAAACAGGGGGTGAACCCCAAGTAGGGGGGGTTGAAAGAACAAGAAAACCGGAAGCATGGCAAGATCGCTTTGTGAGTGAACCGGCATTTCATAAATTCCGGGAATGGTGTCCTGAGAGGAAATTGATATTAGAGCGTAAATTCATCAACAAGGATCTTTTTCCACTCAACCCCAATGTGCGAAGACAGTTCAGGGAGAGAAAGGGCTGGGAGTACTTCATTTGCTATTTGCCGGATGGCTATGAACACCTTGTCAAGGAGTTCTACACTAATTTGGCGTATCTGAAAAAGGACTCCAAGGCTACTAAAGTGCGCAATCTGACTATACCTTTTGATGGGGAGGAAATAAAAAACTACCCAGGGTTCGATGATGAGGATGAGTCGGAGTACTTGGAGAAATTGGGAGCGGGGGATGAGGCCCGTGCATGGCTGGTTGAGCACTTGGCAATACCAGGTGAAACCCCAGACTGGTTGCAATCAGGGAAAGTAATTCTGAGGAGGACATTAAATTTTGAGGCCAAAGGTTGGGAGACGTTCGTGTGTAGCAGACTCGACCCTACCTTCCATGAAAATCCTCTTCCTCTCAGGCGGGCTGTGCTGATTGCTTCTATCATGACAGGTATCCCGATCAACGTCGGGAATGTGATGTCAAGGCTTATCAACCGGGTGGTGAATGAAGCTGATAGATCCTATCCCTTCCCTAATTTCTTGACCATGTACCTTGAAGATCAAAAAGTAGAAAATAGGAAGTTTGATGTGAAATTGAAGCCAAAGGCTCCGTTCTCCTGGTATAGCCTTCAGGGTGATGACAACCCCAAAAGCAAAGGCTTCAAAGGTAAATCCATTGCTTCCACTGGACAGTCTGAAGAGCCAGTGGTTGTAGTGGAATCTTCTCAGCCCGAGTCCTTCATCCTAGACATTGCTCCAGGTCCCTTCACTTCAGCATCCCCAGGCATTCCTGCGTCACGGGCATATCCTCTGACTGCCACAGACTGAGCCAGTCCCTTGCCAATATCAACAGCTGGATGCAGGTAGCTACTTCTAAGCTGTCTGTACTTTCTACGTCTGTTGCAGCCCAAGCTGCACCTCCCCCACCACAGGTTCCCCAGTCCGTTGAGGATACTCTCAAGGAACCTCTGGCCAACCAGAAGAAAATCCTTGATAACCAGAAGTTGATCCTAGAAGCTCTTAGTTCTCACGGGAAGGCACTAAAGGATCTTGCAAAGGAGACCAAGAGGCTGAAGAAAACCCGTGCATCCAAGGATTCCGTGAAGAAGTTAAGCAAAGAGGTAGATAAGCTAAAGGAGGACCACCTGCCATTGGATTTGCTGCTTCAGGACCCCGCTGCCCAGACTGAGCTAGAGCCGGAGGTAGATAGGGCAACAAAGAGGAGGTGAGTGCTGCCACAGACAAATGGCATTGTGATAGAGTTGGCCAGACCTCCCAGTACACGCCCAAGCCACATAGGAGATCCAGGTCCAGTCGGAGACACAAGGTTTTGGGAACCAGTCACAGGTTCCCACACAGTCCACAGACCCCGGGACCCACACTGAGGATCCCACACAGACGGAGGGCCTATAGGGAGTTTCTCTTTACTCTCTTTCTCCTTACTTTTTGAGCTTATTTTGCTAGTTAGAATTGAGGACAATGCTAGCTTTCATTTGGAGGAGTAGCCCTATCGTTTGATTTGGATGACTGTATAAATCAGATACTATTTTTATTATAGTTTCTTTTTTATTTTGGTATGTACATAAACTTCACTATTCTAGTACTTTTCGATTTTTGCACTTTTTGGTCTGTATATAAAGTTACTTTCTAATGTATATATTCATTCCCCCTTATGTATATTCGATTAATTCCCCTCTTGTATATACTCATTCTACTTTACGCATTTTTCCTTTTTATAGCTTCTTATTTTATTTTGGTAGCTTCTTGTTTTGAGTTTTTCGCGTGCAATAAGCCTTTGGTTTTCTTAATACCACGGTTCTTTACAAAGGTGGAATTTGTGTGAATCGGGTGGCTCTTCCCGAGGATGGATGGTGTGACAACTTTCTTAAGGGTTTGAGTATGTTTTTCCTTTTGCTTTTTGTGTAAATAGTAGTTGGTAAGAAATGGTACCACAAGCAAAGCTTCACTTGGGCCTAACACATTTGCCTTTGATCCTATGGTAAAAAACAAATTTTTGTGTTTAGGATGGTGAAAGTCGTGATCTTGAGACTCTTGTGTTGGCTGATAATCATCAACTGGTTTTTCGGGACCATTGTGTTTCTCAAATCATATCTAAGGTCGTTGTGGGACCCCGACTCTATTTCTTTAGCAATCCCATAGCTTGAGTGGTGAGAATTTGAAGTGCAAGTCCAAGTCTCGTGCCATTAGTCTAGAACTTGCCCTGAATGTTTGTCTAGGCGAAATCCTAAGTGTAGTTTGACTTGAGATGTGATTATAGGCCCTCCTTGATCCAAACAGTGACTTGAACATTTCCATAGCCTACCAATGACAATTTTCCTAGTCAACCCTTTTGAGCCTTAGATCTTTTTCTTTCAAAAAACCATGATACAAGCCTTTACCAATTTTAACCCTCTCTTGGCACCCCTTCTTCCCTTAGCACAAGGCAAAAGCGTAAGTTTGGGGGAGAGACGAGGAATGCAACAAAGTGAAAAAGAAGGTAAAAAAAAGGGAAGAAAAGGAAAGGCAATGAAAAAGAAAGAAAATAAAAAAATCAAAAGCCAAAAATAATGAACAAGTTAGAAGAAATAATAGGGAATCAATGAAAAGAAAGAAATTAAAGGTGTGGAATGTTTAGAAAGGAGAAAAATGATTGAATTGAACAAGAAGGAGTGACAGTGTGTCTCTCTAACCCCTCAGAAAGAGCTAAATGACTCAAGAAGTCAAGAGAATGTGAAACAAATGAAGTGCTTAAGGGAATATAGAACTCACTTTGACAAAATATTTCCTACCTTAAACCAAAACCCTTCATCATGTACCCACAAAAGTCCTATATGATCTTGAGTTGAATGAAGCTTACATTAGTGGTGACTCACATAAGGGCAAGTCTATGGTACTTTGAGCCGGATTTGAGTCTTTTATTTGAGAGAGATGAGTGAACGCCCATTATCCTCGTTCTGAGTGTTACAATCTTAAAGTGAGGTTTGCTTAGGGAAAGTTGAGGAGTATGAGTTTGGGTTCCACAATGACCAAAGTAACAGTAAGAGTTTCGCTGATGAGTCGAGTCAACTCTTGATGCTCTTGTGTCACACTGAATCCATGGTTTTAAAAGGGTCAAATGTTGTTAATGATTCATTTGCATTGAGGGCAAATTGTTGGTCCCAATTGATGCTAAAAGAGGTCACCTTAGGACAGCTGAATTTTCTTGGATTTACTCAAAAAGGGGTGGGTCTTATTTTGTTTGCTTGAGGACAAGCAAAAGCTTAAGTTTGGGGGAGTTGATAACTAGGGATTTTACCTTATTTTGCACTTTATCTTGCTTAAGTTTTGGATGTAATTGTATCCAAAATAGTCCCAAAAGGCTTACGTGTTGTGCTTGTTGCAGGGTTTAGTAAAAAAGAATGTCAAATAGTCAAAGAACTGCTCGAAAAGGAGTGAAAACTTGCACAAGTACCAAGAACAAGTAAAGTCCAAGCTCAATTGACCACCGCGGTCCGCGGTGGTGAGATTCAGAGAGCATGTTTTGAAGGCAAGAACACTGCGGTCCACGGTCAAGAGGTTCATAGACCCCAGCACTTGAAGCCTAGAAGACCACCGCGGACCGTGGTCCTTTCTTCGCGGTCCGCGTTGAAACCACCGCGGCCGCGGTGCATTTTATGCGGACCACGGTGGCCAAGTTCAGAGCCCAAGTTTGTGAAGCCAAAAGCCTCACCGCAGTCGCGGTCCATTTTGTGGGGTCCGCGGTGACCCCGCAGGGGCATTTTTGTCCGGAATTTTTCAGCTGAGTATAAATTGTTTTCTTTTTATTTTTTTAGGTTAAGCTTTGTATCAGATATATTTTGGGAGCTCGTGGGCATTTTTCTACAGCAAGTTTTGTAATTTTAGCTAGATTTCAACATTGAATCCTTCAGTTTTATTTTATAATTCAATTACATGAGTTTTGCTTCATTTATTTTCTTGATTTCTTCATTGATTATGAGTAGCTAAACCCATTAGCTAGGGTTGTGGCTCAACCCTAGTGTGGGTATTTAATGGGTTCTTTAAATTAGAGCTTAGATGTTTATGGGTGATGGATATTTGGGTTGATTTGTATTTTTCTTCTTAAAATTAGTGGTTGCAAACACTAATTGGTGTTCAATTGACTTGGGTCCTTCTTGAGAAAGAGGACTTGAGTCCAGAAAATCAACCCAACAAGGAATTGGGACGAAATCATGAGAATTGATAGTTTCAATTAACGGGTTAAACCTCGAGAGAGTAAAACCCTACTTGAACCTATATTTCCTGTGCAAATTTAACACCCAATTGACCTTGAGAAAGGCAATTAGGGCATAGCCACTCAAACTACCGAGAGGTATAGAGTGGGTAGCTTTGGCGCATTGGTTATATCATAATTCCGCGAATAACATCTCTGCCTTAGATAGTAGAATCCGTTATTTACTCGCCTAGGTGAAAGTCATGACCCTAGTGCCTTTATCAAATTAGAAAACAACCCAAAAAGACAATAGTTAGCTCAATTGCAATTATATTAGCCTAAATCATAATTATAATATAAAACCCAAAATTATGAGAAGTGTAATCAAGAACACGAAACATTATTAGATCACCTAGAAACTCAACTCCAAAACATAACTGTCTGTGGAATCAATCCCGACCTTTCGGGTAAAAGCTGCATCGACCCTCACTTGCTACTTTAATAGTAGTGTGGGTAAGAGCCGATCAATTATGCACAGAGGAAAGTAATACAATTATTTATTTCTCCCTTACATTATTGTTCATCAGTTCACTCTATTTTTCTATAGTTCTTACACTTATCAGTTCGAGAGTACTTCGACTCGAGGGCCGAAGTTCTGTCTGAACACTGGTTTGCTTTCAATTCTACTCCCTCCGTCCCAGTTTATGTGAACCTATTTCCTTTTTGGTCCATTCCAAAAAGAATGACCCTTTCTAAATTTGGAAATAATTTTGGTTAAACTTACAATTCTACCCTTAATGAGAAGCTTTTATAACCACACAAATATCTTTGGGCCCCTTTATGAATTGTTTAGGATCACAAATTCCAAAAGTCTTCATTTTTTCTTAAACTTCGTGCCTAGTTAAACAGGTTCACATAAATTGGAATGGAAGGAGTATAATTTATCTTCATATTTATCAATTGGTTTTTAGTGATATCACATATCCTTAAAACCACAATATAAATTTATTGCTATCCAAATTTTTGGGTAAACAAGTACAAATTGACAATCTAGCATCTATGAAGAATTGAGACTCGCAAAACATTACAGAAGGGAAAGTAATGTTGATTCTCGGCCGCCTCATTCCATACCAATTACTCACAAAACTCCAGTATAGTTACCGTCATAATCTTCATCTTCTCGATTTCACAGGCTTAATTTACAAATATGGACACCGACTCTTGTTAAAATTAAGTATTGCTATTCCATTTAATATAAGCTCACAGAATGAGTGAATACTCAATGGCCCTTCAAGCGCAAAAGCTCCATTAGCAAGATCATCTACCAATGCACTTCCTTCGCGGAAAATATGCAAATTTGTCGCATCCTCTCCCTTATGGACTGAGCAATTGGTGCAACAGAATCTCATGATAGCATCATAGGAAGCTCAAATCTATTCAAGGACAAGAATGAAGCTTTGGAATCTCAAAGAGGGCCTTTAACAAGATATCAAGCTAAAGTGTTGCCAAACAAAGTCATTAGACATCAAGTGCAAATAAAGAAGTTGTTAATTGGGATGATGAGATCAAGGATAAAGGATATGGATTGGCTAGATATTAAAAAATTTCATGAAGCAAATTTATGTCCAAGATGGGGAGGATTGAAACCCAAGAGACATCTTTTGAAGAAGGTCCTAGTCAATCACTTTTTAAAACTAATTTGGCACCTAAAATGTGTCCAAACTTGCATCCCATTAAGTCCTACATAAATCCACATTTTTATATCATAAAAAAGACTTACTTGGTGTCCAAGAAGGGTAGATAGGCATGCTAGATGTTGAGTGCAAGTTGGTGCCAAGTTGCTTGCAAATTTCCTTCAAGATTTTCAAGATTTCCAAAATTTTGTCTATGATTGGTTTGGGACTTATTTCCACATATTTTGGGACTATATTTAATATTTTTATAGTTAGTTAAGGTTGTGTTTTCCTTTTCCTAAGATTGTTAGAATTACTTGGTTTTTGCTTCCTAGTATTTTCCTTTTTCCGAAGGTAGTTGGACTTGTTGTCCAAAGTAGTTTAGGACTTTATTTCCTTATTTTTTAGCCTTAATTTCATGACCACCTCCTACCTATATAAGGGGTGTCTTATTTTTTAAGACTTAGATTATTATAGACAATATCAATACAAATTGTGAGATTTTTCTTGCACTCTTGTGTGTGTCAACTCTTGGATTTATACTTCAACCTTCAAGACTCAACTTAAGGTGGTAAGATTAAATTCTTTTCAAAATCTTATATCACTTATAGGTATTCAATAAAGGTGATAAGTTTAGGCTTATTGTTGTTCTTGTTATTCTAAAGGGTCGAGTTTCACAATCTATTTCTTGTTTTTAAGTCTCTACCAAAGGCAGTTAGTTCTTTGTTAGCTAATTGTTGTTGTTAGGATTCAACTTCAAGAATAGACTTCTTGAATTCAAGAAACTCTTTCTCGAATTCAATCTATCTTTAGTTTTTCTTCTTTTTTGTTTCTTTATTTTATTTTAGCTTCCGCATGTTTATTGATTTTCTTTAGTAATTGTTGGTCCCCTATCGTATTGTTATCAATTGGTATCAGAGCTTAGGCTAATCAAGATTTCAATCTTGATAATCTTGGGAGGTTCTTGAGCTAAAAAAAACGTAAATCAGCCGAAAAAGTGTTATTGCTCATTATTATTTTTAGAATTCAAGTATTATTTGGTTTCCAAGTCAAGAAAGGAAACAAGAAGAGGGTATCCTTGTTCTTGAATATTAAGAAAACTTCTTTCCTTATTTTTGTGGGTTTTGGATTTTCTAAAATTCTTTCCTTTGTTTTCCTTTCATTTTTTTAGATTAGTGGATGCATTTTACTAGTGCCTGTTTTTTTTTCTTGCAAGGTCAAAATTCGAGGATGAATTTTATTCAAGAAGAGGAGAATGATAGCATCCTAGGAAGCTCAAATCTATTCAAAGATAATAATGAAGCTTTGGAATCTCAAAGAGGGCCTTTAATAAGATGTCAAGCTAAAATGTTGCCAAACAAGGTCATTACACATAAAGTGCAAATAAAGAAGTTATTAATTGGGATGAAGAGATCAAGGATAAAGGATATGAATTGTATAGATAATAAAATTATTTTATAGCTCAAATTTATGTCCAAGAAGAGGAGGATTGGAACCCAAGAGACATTTTTTGAAGAAGGTCCTAGTCAGTCCACTTTGAACCAATTTGGCACCTAAAATGTGTCGAAATTTGCAGCCCATAAAATCCTACATAAAGCCACATTTTTATAGCATAAAAAGGATTTACTTTATGTCCAAGAAGGGTACATAGGCGTTATAGATGTTGACTGAAAGTTGATGCCAAGTTGCTTGCAAATGTCCTTCAAGATTTCCAAGATTTTTAAAATTCTATCTAAGATTGGTTTGGGACTTATTTCTATATATTTTGGGACTATATTTATTGCTTTCTTATTTATTTAAGTTTATTTTTTCCTTTTCCTAAGATTTTTGGAATTACTTTCCAAGAATGACTTGATTTTTGCTTTTTAGTGTAACGACCCGGTCGATCGTTACGTAGAACTTGCATTATAATTATTGTTATTGCCTTAATATAGGTTGGTTATACTGTTTATGATATGTTAAATTTGGTAGGCTCGGAATCAGAATGGTTGTAGCGAGAATTTAGCCACTTAGTCTTTAAAAATAGCCTTATAGTTGGAAAAGTCAACTGAGAGTTAACTTATTGGTAAACGATCTCGGAATGTAGATTTTATGGATCAGGTAGCTTCGTTAGGTGATTTGTGACTTAGGAGTGTGTTGGGAATATTTTTGTGATGTCCGGTGTAGAATTAGGCTTGAATTGGCAAAAGTTAGTTTTTGGTGATTCCGGTCGACAGTGGAAAATAGGCTATCAGAGTCGGAATGGAATTCCGGAAGTTGGAACAGATTCGTAATGTCATTATGGATATGTTTGCAAAATTTTAGGTCAATCAGATGTGTTTTGGATAGTTTCGGCATCGTTGGTGGTATTTAGAAATTTCAAAGTTCTTAGGCTTGAATTCGATGTGATTTTGGTGTTTTGATGTTGTTTTTGGTGTTTCGAAGGCTCGACTAAGTTTGAATGATGTTATGGGAGATGTTGGTAGGTTTTGTTGAGGTCCCGGGGGCCTCGGGTGCATTTCGGATGCTAAAACGAGCATTCTTGAACTTAGGAATAATGTTGGTTTCTGGTTTTTGTGCAGCAGAAAATCATTCTCTACGATCGCGTAGGAAGAACCGCGATCGTGTAGTGCAAATGGAGGGGAGCAGGAATTTACTCTATGCGATCGCACAAGTGTGTCCGCGATCGCAGAGGTTGGGCGGCTTAAGCGGTGCGATCGCGTAGGAGCTCATGTGATCGCGTAGAGTCACAGAGGCGCGTGGTGTTAGAGGTCAGTGTTCTTCGCGATCGCTTAGTTGGAGGTCCTGTTGAATCACGATCGCGTGTGAAAGTGTGCGATCATGTAGGGTCTTTTGAGGGTCTGTGGATTTTTTCTTCGCGATCGCAATGTGGGTCCCGCGATCGCGATGAATAAGGAACTGGGCAGTATTTAAATAAACCCTCCGCGACCAATACCCACTTTTCCACCATTTTTGGACGGGAAGAAGCTTTTGAGGCAATTTTTAAGAGAGGAAATCATTGTTCTTCATTGAGTTAAGGAATTTGGGCCCAAAAACTCGATTATATCTGATTAAGGATCAAAATATCAGTGTTTAATTCATGAAAATCAGTAGAAAAAGATGGAATTAGGGCTTGAGAATATGAGACCTTCTAGGGATGATTTGAGGGGTCAAACGAACTCTGATTTTAGTGTTCTTTATATGTACGGACCCGTGAGATGATGAGGATCGTCTTGGTATTAAGTTTGTTGAGTTCCGAGATGCGGGCCGGGGGGTCGTGTTTTGACTAATTTCGGATTTTGTGCAAAAATTGGTATTTTTCAATTGAAATTTATTCCCTTAGAATAATTTGATGAGAAAAATCTGATCTTTATAGATTTGGAGCACTCGGAAGTTGATTCTAGAGGCAAGCGGGGTGCAGAGTAGCTTCTTGGGCTAGTTTGAGGTAAGTAATGTCTTTAAATCCTGTCCTGAGGGTATGAAACCCTGGACTTTACATCCTTTCACGGATTTGGAGTGACGCACACACTGGATGACGAGTGTCGGGCGTGCACGAATTGGAAATTTGGAAAAATGTTCCTTTTTAGGCAACTATTGAGTTGCGAAACTGGTTTTAAAGCATGTTAGTTATAATATTACTATGTTTTGATATATTTGGGTTGTAGGCCGTGTTTGAGGCCTAGTGTCGATCTGTTTTAACCCCTTGGGGGCTATTTTGCTGATATTCTCACTACTTTGAAACTATGATTTTACACTCAGTCTTTCTTATGAAATTGTGGACACTCCTATTTGATGATATTACTATTCTTGAAATGAAATACTATTTTGGGTCGAGAACTCCGTTTATTTATGGCCCGAGTGGCATGTTGAGAGTGTCTGACTGAGTGAGGCCGAGGGCCAATATTGTGAGGATGTTATGATATGAGAGAGGCCAAGAGCCTGAGAGATGATTTATGCCATAATGTGGCTTGTTTATAGCGCTTGGGCTGTAGGAGCCCCTCCGGAGTCTGTAAACACCCCCAGTGAGCGCAGGTACCTATTGAGTGCGAGTGCCGAGTGATGAGTGATTGGGAGGCATGAGTGACAGTGAGGTTGCCCGCGGGGCTGATACTGAGTGATGGTGAGGTGCTGAGGGAAATTGTCACGAGTGATGATTATGGCCTGAGGGGCAGTTTTATGATGATATTTTACTGAGTTTTTGACTATGATTCACTTTATTTTTCAAAATGTTATTACTGAGAGTTTTACTGAGAAATATTGGAAAAATATACTTGTTTCGAAGGATTTTCTGGAAATTTGGTTTTCGAACTTATGTATATTGTATTGAGACTTGATGTTTAACTGTTTTGTGGATTGGTGTTTTGTGTTGTGCGTTTCATATACTTCAGACTGTGATTTATTTTCATTACTACTGAGTTGGCGTACTCATCATTACTCCTGCACCCCTGTGTGCAGATCCAGGTACTGGTTCGGAGCAGTAGTCGTCCGAGCTCGTTGTCATCAGCGTTGGGATTTTGAGGTAGCTGTCCAGCGTCTACAACTTCTCCACTTACCTTCTTCATATAGTACCTTGTATTTGATTCATAGAAATTTATTATGACATTAGCAGAGTCAGTTTATTTCTTAGATGCTCGTGATCGGTTGACTCCAGTCTTGGGGAATTTGTTTAGACTATTAGTTTTATTATGCTTGCTTAAGACTTAGAGGAATTTATATGCTCATTCTGATGATTATTAATGATTTGAGAATATTTATTAAAATAAATGTGTAGTTATGTGATGGTTGGCTAGCCTAGTTCCACGATAAGCGCCATCACGACCTGTTAGGATTTGGGGTCGTGGCATCTAGTATTTTCATTTTCCTAAGGTAGTTGGATTTGTTGTCCAAAGTAGTTTAGGACTTTATTTCCTTATTTTTAGCCTTAATTTTGTGACCCCCTCCTACCTATACGAGGGGTGTATTATTTGTTTATAGACGTATATTATTATAGACAATATCAATAAAAATTGTGAGATTTTTCTTGCACTCTTGTGTGTGGCTACTCTTGGATTTATTCTTCAACCTTCAAGAATCAACTTAAGGTGGTAAGATTAAACCCTTTTCAAAATCTTATATCACTTCTAGGTATTCAAGAAAAGTGATAAGTTTAGGCTTAATGTTGTTCTTGTTATTCTAAAGGGTCGGGTTTCACAATCTATTTCTTGTTTTTAAGTCTCTACCAAAGGCGATTAGTTGTTTGTTAGCTAATTGTTGTTGTTAGGGTTTAACTTCAAGAATAGACTTCTTGAATTCAAGAAACTCTTTCTCGAATTCAATCTATCATTAATTTTCCGTCTTTTTTGTTTCGTTATTTTCTTTTAGCTTCCGCACGTTTCTTGATTTTCTTTAGTAATTGTTGGACCCCTATCGTATTGTTATCAAGTGGTATCAGAGCTTAAGCTAATCAAGATTTCAATCTTGATAATCTTGGGAGGTTCTTGAGCAAAAAAAATAAAATAAAAAATGAAAATCAACCGAAAAAGTGTTATTGCTCATTATTATTTTTAGAATTTAAGTATTATTTGGTTTCCAAGTCAAGAAAGGAAACAAGAAGAGGGAATCCTTGTTCTTGAAGATTAAGGAAACTTCTTTTCTCATTTTTGTGGGTTTTGAATTTTCTAAAATTATTCTGTCACAGCCCCAAAACTACCCTGGCCGTGATGGCGCCTATCGCGATACTAGGATAGCCAATTCAATACTTATAGCATAAAGAAACCTTTCGTTCAAATCATTACTAAACCTATTTCTCATAAAAATTCCGTTTAAGCATTTCTAAAACAGACAAGGATATACCCAAACATTAAATATAGCCCAAAATCGCGGAGTCACCAGTCACGAGCATCTCAAGAAAATACAAGTCTAATGCAATTTCCTTAATACACGATAAGTCTGGAAAATGTAATACTAAAGAAATAGGAAGGAGAAGGGCAAGATTGTGGACGCCGTGCAGCTACCTTACAAATCTATGTTATGCTTCAAGAGAGAAAAGATCATCTCTCACTCAGCCCTAGCACCCGAATCTGCACACAAGGTTCAGGGAGTAATGTGAGTACGCCAACTCAGTAAGTAATAAAAGTAAATGAGGTTTGATCAGTGAGAAACACATAAATACACGTCATAATTTCACAATAAGTACAATCTTTCTTTCCAACAGTATATATGTCAACTCATCAAGCTTAAAAGACATTTTTTCGTAAAAACTCATTTGAGAGTATATTTTCCAACAGTTTCAACAAAAATTCAAGAAGTTTCGTGTAAAGGTGATTAAAATCATAAATAGCATCTCGAAAAAACATGTATCATAAACCGCCTCTTGGGAATACCTCACAATCGCTCATAATCAGCCCCTCAGGAAACCTCAACGTATGCCTCCCAATCACTCATCACTGGGCACTTGGCACTCACTAGGTACCTGCGCTCAGGGTGTGTACAGACTCCAAAGGGGATCCTACAGCCCAAGCGCTATAACAAACCATCTCGTGGCATAATCAGCCAGGCCCTCGGCCTCCCATATATCATAAAACAGTATAACATGATGCGGCGTGCAACACGTTCCCATGATATCCTCACAACACAGGCCCTCAGCCTCACTCAGTCAGAAATCTCTCAAGCCACTCGGGTTATTAGTAAAACAGGGTGCTCAGCCCAAAATATCATTTTATGCATCAAATGGAGTAAACAAGACTGAGTTCCGAAATCAGTAAAGCATAGCATTATTGAGTACAAATCTTAAATCAACACAATGAGAAAGTAGTAGTAAAAGACCTGAACGGTCCAAACAATTTGGCACAAGGCCCAAATACAACATTCATCCCAAAACATAGTAATACTTTCTAAAACACAAAATATCACATGGTTTCTAGTCAAATACGCAACTTAATAGTTACTATGGGATGGACCAAGTCACAACCCCCAACAATGCACGCCACACACTCGTCATCTAGCATGTGTCCCAAAATAGTGAAATGATATGAAATCCGGGATTTCATACCCTTAGGACAATATTTACAATCATCACTTACCTCAAACCGGATGAAACGCTAACCCGCGATGCCCTTGCCTCTTGACTCGGCCTCCAAATTCCCCGAATCTAACCAAAATTAGTATACTATCATTATTATACGCTAAAGGAATGAATCCCACATGCAATTTATCAAATTAGATCAAAAATCTCAAATTTGGCCCAACCCGACCCCCGGGCCCACGTCTCGAAATCCAATAAAATTCGCAAAACCTAGAAACACATTCACTCCTGAGTCCAAGCATACTAAATTTATCAAAATTCGACCTCAAATCGGGGTTTACTCCAAAAAATCCATTGATGAAGTTTCTACAAATTTCCCCCCAATCTTTCATCCCAATTCTCTAATCAAATGATGGATTAAATGTTATAATCATGTGTTTTAGCCAAAACAGAGTTAGAATCACTTACCGCGACTGTTTTCTTGAAATTCCCTCGAAATATCGTCAAATCGGAGCTCTCTAGGTCAAGGTTAGTTGAACCCTCGGAACACCCAAAACAACATCAAAGCACCAAATTAACTCGAAATTTAAGCCTAAGGATTTCTAAACTTCTGAAATTCGCCAACGATGCCGAAACCAACCAAACCACACCCGAATGACCTGGAATTTTTCACACACTTACAAATGACACTACAAACCTGTTCCAATTTTTGGAATTCCATTCCGACCCCGATAGCTAATTTTCCACTACCGACCGGAAAACGCCAAATTTCCAATTTCGCCAATTCAAGCTTAATTCTACTACAGACTTCCAAAATACATTCTGAAGCCACTCGTATGTCCAAAATCTCCTAACGAAGCTATTCGGACCACGAAACACAAATTTCGAGATCATTTACCTATAAGTCAACTTTCGGTTGACTTTTCCAACTATTTAATCAACTTAAGAGACTGAGTGTCTCATTTCTCTCCACAGCCACTCCGAACCCGAACCAATCAACCTAACACAACATAAAAGAGCTGAACCACACAAAATGAAGCAGAAATGGGGAAAACAGGGTTAAACTCTCGAAACGACCGACCGAGTCGTTACATTTTCCCCCTCTTAAACAAATGTTCGTCCTCGAACGGGTCTAGAAACATACCTGGAGTCTCAAATAGGTGCGGATATCTGCTCTGCATCTCCCGCTCAATCTCCCAGGTGGCCTCCTTCACCGTCTTCCCTCTCCACTGCACCTTAACTGAAGTTATATCCTTTGCCCTAAACCTTCGGACCTGACGACCCAAAATAGCTACTGCTCCACCTCATAAGTCATATCACCCTATAGCTGAACCGTGCTGAAATCCAAAACATGGGACGGGTCACCAATATACTTCTGAAACATGGAAACATGAAATACCGGATGCACACTCAACAAGCTAGGTGGAAAAGCAAGTTTATAAGCCACCTCCCTAACCCTGTGAAGCACCTCAAAAGGCCCAATGAACCGGGGACTCAGCTTGCCCCTCTTCCCAAATCGCATAACACCCTTCATGGGTGACACTTTCAGCAGAGCCTTCTCCCCAACCATGAAAGATACATCTCGGGCCTTCCTGTCCGCATAGCTCTTCTGCCTAGACTCCGCCGTGCGAAGCCGCTCCTGAATCAACTTCACCTTATCTAAAGCATCCTGTACCAAATCTGTGCCCAAGAGTCTTGCCTCACCCGACCCAAACCAACCAACCGGAGATCTACACCTCCTCCCATATTATGCCTCGTATGGAGCCATCTAAATACGCGACTGATAACTATTATTATATTCAAACTCCGCGAGTGGAAGAAACTGGTCCCATGAACCCCCAAAGTCAATAACACAAGCGCGCAACATGTCCTTCAATATCTGAATTGCGCTGGGACTGCCCGTCCATCTGAGGATGAAAAGTTGTGCTCAACTCAACCTGAGTATCCAACTCTCTCTGCACGGCCCTCCAAAATTGCGATGCGATATGATTACCTCTATTAGAAATGTTCGAAACTAATAATCTCCCGAATATAAATCTTAGCTAACCGCCCCGAAGTGTAAGTAGTACCAACAGGAATGAAGGGCGCGGACTTTGTCAGCCGATCCATAATAACCCAAATAGCATTGAACTTCCTCAAAGTCCGTGGGAGCCCCACTACAAAGTCCATGGTGATCCTCTCCCACATCCACTCCGGAATATCCAACATTTGATGCAATCCACCTAGTCTCTGGTACTTGACTTGCTGATAGTTGAGGCACCGAGCCATAAATCCAACAATATCCTTTTTCATCCACATCCACCAATAATGATGTCTCAGATCTGATACATCTTCGCGGCACCCAGATGGATAGAATACTGCGAGATGTGCGCCTCCGCTAGAATCAACTCCCGAAGCCCATCCACATTAGAAATACATATCTGACCCTGCATCTTCATCACACCATCATCACCAATAGCTACATCTCTAGCATCACCTCGCCTGACCCTATCCTAAAGAACGAGCAAGTGTGGGTCATCATACTGGCGCTCCCTGATACGGTCATAAAGAGAAGACCTGGAGGCTATGAAAGCCAACACCCGACGGGGCTCCGACAAATCCAATCTCATAAACTGGCCCGCTAAGGCCTGAACATCAAGTGCTAAATGTCTCTCTACTGCTGGAAGATAAGCTAGACTCCCCATGCTCTCTGCTCGGCAACTCAAGGCAACAACCACTACATTGGCCTTCCCTGGATGGTATAGGATAGTGATATCATAGTCCTTGAGAAGCTCCAACCATCTCCACTGACGCAAATTCATATCCTTCTGACTAAACAAATGTTGCAAACTACGGTGATCAGTAAAAACCTCACAATGAACCCCATATAAATAATGACGCCAAATCTCCACGGCGTGAACAATGGCTGCTAACTTAAGATCATGCACCGGATAATTCTTCTCATAAGTCTTCAACTGGCGCGAGGCATAGGAAATCACCCTGCCCTCCTGCATCAATACACAACCAATGCCTATCCTCGAGGCATCGCAATACATGGTATAAGAACCCAAAGTTGATGGCAACACTAACATTGGAGTGTGGTCAAAGATGCCTTGAGCTTCTGAAAGCTCTCCTCACACTCGTACGACCACCTGAACGGAGCACCCTTCTAGGTCAATTTGGTCAAGGGCGAAGCAATAGAAGAAAACCCCTCCACAAAGCGACGGTAATTGTCGCGCCCCCCTCTTTTTTTCCTCGCGGAAGATCGGGTTTATGACATTCTGACAACTCTTTTGAAGAAAGAGGGTTACTAAAAGAGAAGAGTCGCCACCTAACAATTTATAAGGTGCGTTAGGGCACCTAGAGTAATTAACTCATGAAACTAGTTTGCATCACCAGAGATCGGGTAAGGGCTTGAAATTATCGCGAGGGGAAGTATTAGGCACCCCTCAAGATCCACAAATGTGGTTCCCGACCAAATAGTTTTCGTGAATTCGTACAATTAACAAATAACAGGTAAATAGGGCTCAAGTAAGAGGGGATTTCAAACAAGTGTTCAAGTTATTGAATTTTGGAAAAGAAAAGAACTAATATAACATTAAAAGGAGGGATATCCTAGGTTTAACATAATATGGATCACATCAATGCAATACCCGATAGACACTCCTCAAAGAGGGGCTACACGTGGTATTAGCGCACCGGTCATCATATCCATATTCTACCCTTTCCTACCCCGTGAAGGTAATTAAAGCGCGTATTGGTCACGAACTCTATTGCATGTTGTTACCCGTCCCTTCCTATCAGCCCTGGAGGAAATTAGGACTCATACTATAAAGGGAGGTGCTAGGTAGACCCTCAGGTTTTAAAGGTAAAAAATTCTAGAGCGACATATAAGAAATAGGACTTGCAAATAAAAGGGGGAGCATGGAAAACAGGAAAGGGCTCACATATATCTCCACATATATTGCACATAAACAGCATGTCTCACACACAAATTAAGGTCCAGGTTTAGATCCTAAAGCATGGTATCTAGGTGATAATAACAAAGAGGCAGATTCATTTCGTAACTCAGAGAGGAAGTCCTAGTCTTGGCTTGCCTATGGATTTTAAGCATGCTGATAGTTAGACAGTACACATAGAAAAAGGGGTATTTCCAGTTTAATGATTTCAATTACCTAAGGCTTGCCTGGGCATGGGATAATGCTCAGTAGTTACCTAGATTATTAAAGAAAATTGTTTGAGTTGTTTTTGCCTAAAACATGTTGTACCTAAGTGCTTACGAAATGCAGAATCATTACCAATTATTTATAGACATGGTAAAACAAATTAGGTTATTTTCATGTATTAGTAGCTTAACTAGGTGTTTTAAAACGAGACCTTAGAGAGTGGTATCTATTACACATATAAAGGTACATACTGTTTGAGATATGTGTTTAGGCTAAGTGATATTTGAATGAGTATGACCCTAAGGCATGATTTCTAATGCAGTGTGATACAGAACAGTTATATGCAGAATTTCTAGATGCATAGTTTCGAGATAAGCAATACTGATAGTTTTAATCGTTGTTTACCTAAAGCAGGATCTTACGTATATAACATGGTAAGCTAGGATCGCAATTTTTTATAACACGTTCGTTCCAAGGCAGGATTTTAGATTACATTTCAGAATGCATGGACAAAATCACATGGTAGCAATTTTGTTGTCATTATAAGCCCTATGGACAGGATTTCTAAGTGACATTTCAGAACAGGTAAACATGAGCAAGATATTGTGATAGCCATTGTTTGTTGTCGTTATTCACCCTATAGACAGGATTTCTAAGCGTAATGAGATGCTGAGTACAGTAAATGCTGAGTAACATGATATGCATGGCATGCTTGGCATGTTGTACCTAGACATGGTTCTAATGCATACATAGGAAATATAAACCTAAGCATGGTTGCTACCTATTAGTAGAGCTAACCTATGTAACTACCCTCCCCTTTTCACTATCCATCCCCAAATATTCGTTTACAAATTATTACAGGCCAGGAATTATGAATTACATAACCAAAGAAAAATAAGAAGTTACTTCTATAGGGAGCTTTCACTTAGGCCCTGATTCCTCCAAACCTCAACGCCTTTAGTGTTTCATAGCCTTTCGTAGTCTGAGTGTGTCAAAGATCCTAAGGACCTCAGGGGCTCCCGGACAGTGTTCACACCCAGACATAGTAACCAAGAGTTAAACATGTGCAGTGTGGAAATACCAGCCTCAGTGAGTCAGAGTTTAAAGGGAACTCAAGAGGTTCCCAAAGCAGTGCTCACACTGAGGGGTGGAACTTAAGAATCTAGGAGTGGAGTGAAGTGATAGGGATGAGTTTGAAAAGGTTTTGTGGAAGAGATTTAGTAGGAAAACAGTTTAAACAAGAAAGACTGATCCAAAAGAACTGAGTTTTGAAAACAAACAGTAGAAGACTTTTATCCAGTAAGATAGTTTGAAAACAATAGGGAAGCTAGAACAAACAACATTCAAATCTTAGGAACAACACATGTAGAACAAGAACTAAGATAAGTTTAGCAACCACAAACAGGGTAATAAGAAATTGGGGACAAGTATAGAGCATGTAAGTGTAATCAGAGTCATACATGGGTTCAGAGTCATAGAAGTCCTAAGGGATTCAAAGGTCTAAGGTACAGTAGGTATTTCAGAACTACCCAGAACAAAGCAATCATAAAGTATAGGTTATACTACCACACAGAAGTTTAGAGTAATAATCAAAGATACATGATTGAATTAGAACCTAAAGGGGGATATAAAAATGCTGAGTCTAAGAAAGGGAGCACATTCAGGGACATCCTAATAAGCCATGAAACATATAGATTAGTTGCAAGTTGAACAACATAACCATAAGCAAAAACAAACTAAGATTAGGATGAATTGAAGTAATAATAGAATCATGTTGTTTTCGAGACTTGAATTCAAATCAGGACATTCCAGTATAAGAGATAGTAAACACAGAATGAGCAAGAGAGATAGCACAATAGTTAGCCTTGGCTTGCAGCCGGCTAACAATTAGACAGTAGCAAGTAGCACAAGAGAAATAGAGCAGATATTTTAAGTGTAAGAGATAGTTTTGAATCACAATGTTCGTGTTTTTGATCAATGCGTAGACAGAGCATATATATAGTTGGAACTAGGTAAAAGGAATAAGGTAAAGAAATCAGACTGCCCAGTAATTATAGGACTCAAAGAATCACTCAGTTGTAAGTATCCCTAGAATTAAGGGAATTGTTCAAATGGCGAGTGAAAAATAAGGAAAGAAGGTAAAACAATGTTCATGACAGGCAATTAAGCATCCCTTAATTGAAGGTTGCACTCAAACGGCTATTAGGTAAGTACAATTAAAGAAAGTTACCATATAAGAGGACAATCTCAGACCAAATCATAAAAGCAATTAAGTCTAGGTTCGAAATTATCAATTAAGGAAGCAATATCAATCATAGTAACAAATCAAGGTAAAAATAATAATTTAGAGATTAGAAATCAGAAAAATATCTCATGAGAGATCAACAGGCTTTTTTTCAAATCACAGTGAATCAGGGATTCAAGAAACTAGCAAATAGAAATTTTTATGTATAATATGGAGAGCCATATAATAAGTAAAGTAGTAAGTCAGGAAACAATTAAGTGTCAAAATAACACAGAATCAAGGATTCGAGCATGCATAACATTAGTTGAATAGAATTAATCATGGAATAACACGGTCGTTAAGCAAGAACACAGAAACCCTAGTGTATGAAATCAGGAATCATGTGAGTCAGAGAGGTAAGAAGAACCAAAGACAAACAACATAGGGTAAAGTTCAATTAAACACATACGCAAACACACAGGTAAGCCAGTAGCTTTCAGGATTTTAGGTCTAAAATTAGGGTTTTACACAGATACTAGTACGAATCAACAGAGTAGTCATGATACACACAAAGGAGACGAAGAGTCATAAACCCTAATAGGAAAACTAGAAATTCAAGTTGTTCGTGACAATCAAGCACATATACTGACCAAACCACAAGGAAAAGGTTTCAATAATGAAAACGGGAGGGAAAATCATGAGGTAGTGTTAAAAATCGACAAAGAAACCATTTTTAAAAAAGGTTTCTAAACCCTAGTTAAAAGTGAAGAACCGCTTAGGGAAAATAGAAAAACCTTTAAATAAACATCATAATAACTCGTAATAGGTTCACAATAACCCACGGGAAAAAAAAACGCTCTCTAGCTCTCCTCTCTCTTTTGTGATCTTATGAAGGCTTAGGGCAGCCATGGCTGCTGCTATCTCTCCCCAGCCTTTGGCTGTGGGAGAGTTAATTCAAAATGCCAAAGAAACAATCACAAACAATAATACAAAGCAGTCATACGCTGCCCAGTTACGTTCAAGACAATCTACCGCAACTACGTCTAAAGTCGAGTTGTTTCCTGTGATAATCGAGCATGGCAAACCAACGATCGAGTTTACTATGGATGATGTTAATGAATTCACAAGAGAAGAAGGACTGCATCAAGCAGTAATCATGAAGTTCTCATACGGAAAACCTGATTTACAGGAATTTCGAAAAATATTTTCGTCGCAATTCGATGTTCAAGGTCGCTGCAATATTGGGCTACTGGAATTTCGTCACTTATTGATCAAATTTGATCTTTATAGTGATTATGTTCACTTTTTATCAAAATCTACTGGTTATGTCAAGGAAAACGGTAATGAGTTCTTTTTTAGAACATTCCCATGGTCGTTAGGATTCAATCCAAAGGAGGAAACGTCTATGGCAGTCGTGTGGATTTCTTTTCCAGGTTTGCCGCCTAATTTCTTCGCTAAGAGGTCGTTAATGTCTATAGATTCAGCTGTTGGTAAAGCTCTTGCTGTGGACAAGGCGACGCAAGAAAGAATACGACCTAGTGCGGCTAGGGTCAAGGTAATTCTATATTTTCTCGACAAACATCCTAAGAAGGTTAAGCTTCAGATTGTGGACAGAATTTCGGGTAAAATAATTGTTTATTACCAGGAGGTGGTGTATGATAACTTTCCTAAGTATTGCACTTATTGCAAACATCAAGGACATGACGAAAAGGTGTGTCGAATTATGATCGACCAAGCTGGAACAGAGGTGGTGACAGAGGAGCACGTCTTTGACAGTAATTTGCCTGGTAAAGAGGTGGTTAATGTTGAAAAGCTACAAGGGGATGCAAGGGATAATTGGAATGCTAAAAGGGCTGGACAAATAGATAAGGAATTATCAGAAAAATATGGTGATCTAGGAGGTGAAGCAGCAGGGGAAAAACGACCTGAAAATCTGAACACTGATCGAGCAGTGACTAATGTTCCTGTAGCTGCTGTTTCAAAAATTGATAAGGGTCCAGGTAAAGCTTCAAAGGATGTCCCTGCTAAGGCAGCACTAGCGACGATCTTAAACGCAGTTAATCCGGTGGTGCAGGCCTATGATGAGCTACATGTTTCTAAAGGTGCAATCCTTATGTCAACTGATGCATGCTTAGTTGATAGACATGCTGATCGAGTTGATGCTTCTGCACAATTTGGTAGGGAAAAGGATGGTATGGCAAAGGATGCTCATCAGGTATTGCAAATTGAAGAAGGAAATCAGTGTAGTAATGGGAACAATACACGAGATGTTCCTGCTAAAACGGCCTTAGCGACGATTCTTCATGCAGTAAATCCAGTGATGCAAGCTTATGATAAGTTGCATTATTATAATGATGCAACTGTTGCATCAACTGCTGTAGATTTAAAGGAAGATATTGATCGAATTGATGAATCTGTGCTATTTAAGATGAAGTCAAGTGGTGATCGAGGTGATATAGGGTAGATTTCAGGTGTTGAGACCACTGCTACAGCTGTTGTTCGAGATTCTGCTGGAATTCTTAAAGATCCAGCTGCTGTGCAAATTATGGAAGCTGGGCAATTTCAACAGATGCTGAAAGATAGTGCAAAAGCTGGAACTGATCGAGCTACCATTGCCAAGTATCATGCGGCAGTAACAGTTGGAGGACAGGTTGAGAAATCAAATTTTGGAGGTTCAAGACATGCCAATGCACTTCATGTGAGTAATGTTTCTCAGGTGTTAGAGGGGGAAAATCAAGCTGTTGGAGTAGTTAAAAATCACTGGAAAGTGGTGAATAAATCACCTAGCAAGAAGCAAATTCCAAGTCTTGAAAAATTATCAAAGGCTATTGGAGTTTCAAACTCTTTTGATGCTTTGGTGAATGAGGGTGAGCATATTAATGAGGAGCAACAGATGGGTGACGACACACATTCAGTAGTTGAGAATTATAAACTCGAGGCGCAGCGGCACATGGAGGTTAACGAGCAGGCTGGTATTCACTCTCCTGTGATTGATCAAAAGTCAGCTGGTGTTACAACAGGTCTAGGTGCTGAACAAAAAGGGCATGGGCAAACTAAGGTACATCAGGTTACACATGAGAAGGAAAAATCTGGTGCGATAAATGGTGATCGACCTACTGTTACATTGGGTAAAACAGTTGATAAATCAACAGGTGTGGAAGCTAAAGATGATACTCAGCTCATTACTCATCAATCTACTACTGGTGCACAAATAGCTCCTTTAAAGAATGGAAGCGAGCATGTTGTGCAAAAGGAAGATCCAAAAAGTGCTGATAGGTCTAATGCATCCGTACAAAGTGGTAACGCTAAGAGGGGTAAGGCAGATGGTGCTCGAGGTCAAAACACTGGGCAACTTGAAGCAACAGACAACCAAGCCCACATCTCGAATGCACCTACGTTGCATTTTTCCAATTCTCACGTAGAACAAATCATCAAAGACGCTAAAAAAGCAATGATGATGAAGTCTACAATGCTTAAACAACTTGTGGTCACGTTGAATACCTCTGTATTTGAGGTGCCTTCACAGTGAGTAGAATCTATGGGGGAATTCGAAGGTGAATCTGGGCAGCTGGTGTTATCTACTGGGAATAATAATGATGTTATACAAGCAAATGTGAGAGAGATGGCTATCAAATCCAAGTTGCGGGCTGATCAATGAGAGGAGGACGATGAAGAAGATTGGGGTGATGGTTTTGCTGGGTACTCATCGGAGGAGGCAGATCATGACGATGGTAAGGATAGTGCAGGTGAAGAATTTGAGTCGTTAGCACTGTCTAAACTAGTTGGTACACCAACAACAAGTCACAAGAGCAATTTGAATGTCCATGCTCCAGTTTTTCTGCCCAGAAATTCTTCGAATCGATGCTTGACTCAAACTGCACCAACACAAACAAGTCACAATGTTCCAGCTGCTATGGATCGAACAGCAGCAACTATCAAATCTGGAAAGCAGCAAATTGAGGTAACTAGTCCAGTGTTGGACGCTATTATGTTGGGAGCTGGGCAGCAGCAAAGTTTTCCAACCAGTCCACGTTTGGAGGATGGGCAGCTACAGTTAAAACCAAATAATTCAGAAAGTGCAACGGGTGGTCGAGTAGCAACAGTAACAGCAAAAACTGGGCAGCAGCAAATTGTGACAACCACGCCAAATATTTCACTAGCGGAGAGGCAGCTCTTGGATGCACTGGTAAGTTCTAATCCCTCATTGAATTCAGGTCGTCAATTAAGCACTGGACATACAGTGAGGAGCAGGCGCAATACACAAATTGTTGTTCAACATCAAGACATGGCAGCCATGACAAAGTCACAAAATTCCAATGCTTTGATGAACCAAGGTTTTGCTCAAGACGTGCCAAATCCGTTGATTGTGGGTAGAGACACTTATGAAAAGGGTGAAGAAGATGATAGTTTAAACCAATGCCGGGCAGAGGCAGCAAGAAAAGGTGATTTATCACCTATGCATAGCGGCAAAAGAAAAAAGACACACACAAGAGAAAAAAGCTGGGACGGCAGGGTGACTGAGGAATCAAATATTAGGCGACTTCCTATGAGAGTTGCCAAGCAAAAACAAGTTGTCCCAACCACATCTACAAGATCCAACCGGTCAAAAAAGAAGTCATGAAGTTTGAAGACATTTTGAAGAGGTGTGATGAAGATGAAAAAGAAGTACAAATTGAAGAAGCTACAAGTTAGGATAAGAAGGGACAAGATTATAATTCCTACTCCATTTTATTTTATCACTTTCTTAGTATTGTCATTTGTAATATCATCACAGAGTATGTTATAAACTCTGTGATGATCATAGAATATTTGGTTCTTTCTAGTTCTTATTTTTTACATGCATGCAAGTAGGTGAGGCTTTTTTATGCCTCGATAGGACTTAGTAAGGTAAGGTTTAGCCCCGTTTGTGTTGCTTTAGGCCTATGCCTTTGGAAATTTATCCATTCGGCTATGAGATTATATGCCCTCGTGAGACTTTGCCGGCAGCTACACCATGACTCCTCTACATGAGGCTGCCATATAGGGCATTGTGAGGCGCAGAGGAGTGATTATATAGTTGAGGCATAAAGGCAACGCTACGGGCGCTATTGTCCCCCTTATTTGTACTATTCCTATGTGGCTCTTTTTTTCATTTTATTATTAATAAAACTAGCCCTAGGCTCCTCGCCTAGTGGATTTGCTTTAAAAAAAACTCGTAATAGGCATAGATCTAAAAGGATAGGAAGTTTCAAACATTAGGGGTTTACAGAAAACCTCAGAGAAGATGAGAAGAACCTCGAACAACACTAGCTCGAACCTCAGGGGTCATAAACCTTCCTCGAAATCAAGATTTGGAGGCTTGAAGTAAACAGTAACACCATGGGTGAGAGTAGATAGGTCCTTGCCCTTTGAGGACCTTAGGGATGACAGTACCGACATAAGAGAGCCATGAGAGCAGGGGGTGATGAAGGTTTCAAGGTCTCCGGCGAGGGGTGTCCGGAGAAGATGAAGAGAGTCATCGGAAGCTGAAGAGACAGAAGTCTCTAGAAGAGACTTAGGGAGAGAGATCAGAGTAGAGAGATGAAAGACGGTGAGCAAATGAGAGGGGTTGAGGGGGTTAGTTCGAATTAATTAAGGAAATAATGATTTGTGTCGTTGATCTAATTTGATCAACGGCTCAGATTGATCCGGGGTTGGGCCGGGTATGGAACTGGTTTGGGCTGGGCATGGAATTGGGTTGTTAACTTCTGATGGGTTGGGTTATAAATTAGGCTAGAATTTAAATGAAATGTGGCTAATTGTTAAATACCCATTAAAATTAGATAAATAATTAATATAAATAGGTAATAATTGTATAAAGATGAAATTAATGCTATATAAATGAAAATTAAGGTAATTAGCTAGTATAACGATATAAAAATGATCGATTATCGAATTAAAAATAGCATGAATGCGCAATCGGGCCATAGTTGCAAAAATTGTATAATTATAATTAAATAGTTCATAATTGGTTAATTTGTGAAATAGTTAAATCCAAATAGAATTAAATAGGATTACAAATAATATATTTAGTTGGGAAGCATTTTGAAATTATTTATAATACAATTTATGAATAATTATGGAATACAAAAATACTAAATAAATAGAAAATGAGTTGATAAAAATACGAAAAATTGTGGAAAAATACCACTCACATTAAAAATGATTTTGAAGGTAACATGTAGGTTTGAAAATAATTTTGAGGAAAAATTGGGTATCAACAGTAATATCCCGCCAAACCAAGGAAGCTCCTAATCTCTGTAGCAGAGGACGGTCT
Organism: Nicotiana undulata; assembly: GCA_005239495.1. Lineage (NCBI taxonomy): Eukaryota > Viridiplantae > Streptophyta > Magnoliopsida > Solanales > Solanaceae > Nicotiana > Nicotiana undulata. The sequence continues at coordinate 6,297 of ML292858.1, read as the reverse complement.
GGGCCAACTCTGCATCGCCTCTATCTTCTTCGGTTCTACCTGAATACCCTCACTAGATGCCACGTGCCCCAAGAAATATACTGAGCCAATCCAAAACTCACACTTAGAGAATTTCGCATAAAGTTTCTCCTCCCTTAATCTCTGAAATACAACTCTCAAATGTTGAGCATGCTCCTCCTGGCAGTACACCAGGATGTCATCAATGACTACAATAACAAAGGAATCTAGGTATGGATGAAATACATTGTTCATCAAATGCATGAACGCTGCTGGGGCATTGGTCAGCCCAAAAGACATCACCAAAAACTCATAATGACCATAACGGGTCCTGAAAGCCGTCTTGGAAATATCTGAATCCCGAATCTTCAGCTGATGATACCCGGATCTCAAATCAACCTTAGAGAACACCCTGGCTCCCTGAAGCTGGTCAAACAAGTCATCAATACAAGGCAAAAGATACTTATTATTGACTGTAACCTTGTTCAACTGCCTGTAGTGAATACACATTCTCATGGAACTATCCTTCTTCTTCATAAATAACACCAGTGCACCCCAAGATGACACACTAGGCCGAATGAACCCCTAGGAGTTCCTGAAGCTCCTCTTTCAATTCCTTCAACTCCGTTGGTGCCATACGATACAGTGGAATAGAAATAGGCTGAGTGTCTGGAACCAGATCAATAACAAAATCAATATCCCTGTCATGCGGCTTGCCTGGCAGGTCTGCAGGGAACACATCCGAAAAATCACGGACCACAAGAACAGAATCAATGGTGGGAGTCTCAGCACTGACATCCCTCACAAAAGCCAAATAAGACAGACACCCTTTCTCTACCATACACTAAGCCTTCAGGTATGAAATCACCCTACTCGGCACATAATCAATAGAACCTCTCCACTCGACTCTCAAAAATACTGACATCTCTATGGTCACGGTCTTAGCGTGACAATCTAGAATAGCATGACACGGAGATAGACAATCCATGCCCAATATCATATCAAAGTCAACCATGCTAAGCAATAACTGGTCCACTCGGGTCTCCGGACCCCCAAAAGATACCACACATGACCGATACACGTGGCCCACAATAATAGTATCGCTCACCGAAGTCGACACATGAACAAATGTAACTAAGGACTCACGGGGCATATCAAGAAAATGAGCAAAATATGATGAAACATAGGAATACATGGAACCGGGATAAAATAAAACTGAAGCATCTCGGTGACAAACTGAAACAATACATGTAGTCACTGAATTTGAGGCCATAGCATCTGGTCTGGTGGGAAGTGCATAAAAACGGGCTTGGCCTCCACCCGAGCGACCTCCCTCTCTGGGGCGGCCCCTGGCTACCTGACCCCCACCCCTAGCTGGGTGGGTGGGTGGTGAAGTAACTGGAGCTGAAGTCGAGGGCTAACCCCTATACTAAGACAGATCGCCATGACGACGAGGACACTACCTCTATACATGCCTAAACTCTCCATACTCGAAAAAACTCCCTAGTGCTGGAGACGTGGACTGAAGGGAACCCCTAGCACTGGGATAACCACTGGAAGAACCAGGCATGGTTAAACCCTGGACCGATGGTGCGCGAGATGAACTCTAGGCTGGAAGGGAACTGAATGAAGAGCGGCCCGGATGAGAACTACGGGGACCATGCCCCGATGATGCACCACTATAAGCTGGGCGAACTGGCTGAGCAGGCCTAAATGAGCGGCCTCTGCTGTGTTGAAACTGACCCCTGGAAGGAACACTACCAAAGCTACCAGATCCCCGAGGCCTCTTGGTCTCCCTCTCCTCTCACTCCTTGCGACGAACCGACTCAATCTCACGGGCAATATCAACAACCTGCTCAAAAGTAGCACCTAATACCCTCTCTCTAGTCATAAGAATATGGAGCCGATATGTGAGGCCATCCACGAACCTTCCGATCCTCTCTCTCTCTGTAGGGACCAACCAAATAGCATGACGGGCAAGCTCTGAAAATCTCAACTCATACTGCGTCACAATCAACTCATCCTGAGGCAACTGCTCAAACTACATGCGCAACTCCTCTCTGCAGGACTATGGGACATACTTCTATAACAAGAGAGTGGAAAACTGCTGCTAGGTAAGGGGCGCTGCACCAACATGCCTACTCCTCTCATATGCCTCCCACCAAGTAAAGGCAGCTCCTGAAAACTGGAACGTAGTGAACGAGACCTCACCGGTCTCCAAAATACCTACAAATCGAACAATCCTCTGACACTTGTCTAAGAAAACCTAGGCATCCTCGCCGTCAGCACCACTGAATGTCGGAGGCTGGAGTCTGCCAAACCTTTCCAACCTACGCTGCTCGTCGTCAGCCATAACTAGAACCACATAGTCCAGAGCAGGTGCAACCGGCTGGGCTGGAGCTGCCCCCATTGTCTGAAGGCCCTAAATAACCTGATCAGGTGTACGGCTAGCGGGAGTCTAAGTGCCTCCCCCGACCTGAGAAGTTGCGGTTGTAGTAGAAACAATGACCGCCTAGGAAAGACTGGTGCACACGGTCAAGATCTGAGCCAAGGTCTCTTGAAGACCTAGGATAACAATAGGCACAGTCGGTGCCTGGGCTGGTCCGGTTGGAACATCTGCTGTTGGGACCTAGTCTGGAATGACAGGTGGGTCTATGGGTACTACCACAGCTGCTGCGCGGGCTGCACCTCTACCCCTACCACGGCCTCGACCGCGACCTCGTCCCCTTGTGGGTCCAACTGGAGGTTGATCGTCCTGTCCGGTAGCACGTGTCCTCACCATCTGTGAGAGAATAAAGCAATAGAAGTTTAGTTACCAGAATCAACAGATTCACACGACAAGAATTCAAAAATGCGAGGTTTTTCCTTAGGGTTCTGCAACCTCTCGAAGGTAAGTACAAACGTCTCCTTACCGATCCGCAAGACTCTACTAAACCTGCTCATGACTTGTGAGACCTATGTTACCTAGGCTCTGATACCAACTTGTCAGGACCCCAAAAATACCTTGGCCGTGATGGCGCCTATCGCAATACTAGGATAGCCAATTCAATACTTATAGCATAAAGAAACCTTTCGTTCAAATCATTACTTAACTGATTTCTCATAAAAAATCCGTTTAAACACTTTTAAAACAGACAAGGATATACCCAAACATTAAATATAGCCTAAAATCCCGGAGTCACCAGTCACGAGCATCTAAAGAAAATACAAATCTTATGCAATTTCCTTAATACGAGATAAGTCTGGAAAATGTAATACTAAAGAGACAGGAAGGAGAAGGGCCAGGATGCGGACGTCGTGCAGCTACCTTGTAAATCTACGATATGCTCCAAGAGAGAAAAGATCAACTCTCACTCAGCCCTAGCACCTGAATCTGCACACAAGGTGCAGGGAGTAATGTGAGTACGCCAACTCAGTAAGTAATAAAAGTAAATAAGGTCTGAGAAGTGAGAAACACATAAATACACGTCACTATTTCACAATAAGTACACTCTTTCTTTCCAACAATATATATGTCAACTCATCACGCTTAAAAGCCACTTTTTGCCGTAAAAACTCATTTGAGAGTATATTTTCCAATAGTATGATTAAAAATTCAAGAGGTTTAGTGTAAAGGTGATTAAAATCATAAATAGCCTCTCGGCAAAACATGTATCATAAATTGCCCCTCGGGCATACCTCACAATCGCTCATAATCGTCCCCTCGGGAAACCTCACAATCACTCATGCCTCCCAATCACTCGTCACTCGGCACTTGACACTCGCACTTAGTAGGTACCTGCGCTCACTAGGAGTGTACAGACTCCGGAGGGTCTCATACAGCCTAAGAGCTATAACAAGCCATCTCGTGGCATAATCAGCCAGGCTTTCAGCCTCTCATATATCATAAAACAGTATAACATGTTGCAGCGCGATGCCCGATCAAATGTTATCCTCACAACACAGTCCCTCGGCCTCACTCATTCAGAAACCTCTTAAGCCACTCGGGCTATTAGTAAAATAGGGGGCTCAGACTAAAATATCATTTTATGCATCAAATGGAGTAAATAAGACTGAGTTTCGAAATCAGTAAAGCATAGCATGACTGAGTACAAATTTTAAATCAACACAGTGAGGAAGTAGTACTAAAATCCCCTAAGACTCCAAACAGTTTTGCACGAGGCCCAAATACGACATTCACCCCAAAACATAGTAATACTTTCTAAAACACAAAATATTGCATGGTTTCTAGTCAAATATGCAACTTAATAGTAGCTAAGGGACGAATCAAGTCACAACCCCCAACGGTGCATGCCACACACCCGTCATCTAACATGTGTTCCACTCCAAAAATAGTGAAAGGATGTGAATCCGGGGTTTCATATGTCGCGCCCCCTTTTTTCCTCGCAGAGATCGGGTTCAGGACATTTGGGTTGATGCAACTCTTTCCTTTTGGGAAAGGGGTTTGCATTTTTTGAGAGTCGCCACCTAACAATTTTAACGGTGTTTTAGGGCACCTAGGGGTTCATTTACAACTACGTTGCTAACCATAGATAGGGTAAGGGCTTGAAATTATCCCAAGGGGAAGGTGTTAGGCACCCCTCAGGATCCACAAGTGTGGTTCCTGGACAAATGGTTTTTGTGAATTTGTGCAGTTTAACAAATAACAAATAAAGGCTCAAGTAAGAGAGGATTTAAAAGATGCATGTGTTTGAAAATGATTATAGAACGGCCAATTTTTGAAAAGGGTTATAATCTAATATTTAAAGCAAGGGATATCCTAGATTTATAACAATATGGATCACATCAATGCAATACACGGTATGACACTCCTCGAAGAGGGGCTACACGTGGAATTAGCGCATCGGTCATCATATCCATATTATACCCTTTCCCACCCCGTGAACGTGTTTAAAGCGCGTGTTGGTCACGAGCTCTATTGCGTGCTATTACCCGTCCTTTCCTATCAGTCCCGGAGGAGGTTAGGACTACTATCCTAAAAGGGTAGGTACTAGGCAAACCCTCAGGTTTAAAGGGGTAAAATTCTAAGGCGACAAGCAAAGAACATGTAGGACTGCAGTTAGTGGGAAACACATAGGAGCATATAAGAGGCTCAGATTTACCTCCGCAAATAATGCATATAATTAGCACGACTCAAACACATATAAGGGCAGTATTGTTAATTAAGATCCTAAGACATGGTGTCTAGGTGAATTCAGAGGATAAACAGACATGTAGTTTTATTATTACATGAAATCCCTAATCAGTTTGCCTACTGATTGAAAGAACCGGTTAGCATTAAGCAACACACACAAGAGAGAGACAGACTTCAAATTTTAGAAATTTTATCCCTAAGGCTTGCCTAGGCGGGAACAATGTATCAAAATTATTAGAGAAATTGTTGCGGATTGTTACCTAAACATGTTGTTCTAGGTTATTCAGGACACACACGTATTACCAGTTGTTTTAGAGAGAACTGAGTGAGGTTGTTTATTCCTTTTTATATGCATCAGTAATTAGACTAAGTGTAGTTGAGCGATTAGGACCCTATAAGATGATATCTAATGCACAGGTAAGGTAGGATGATTTATATGCAGAATTCCTAAAGAACATGTTATCTAAATGCACAACAGTCCAGTATTAATCATGGTTTCAGAAGATGCAAGCGTGACAGTTACTTAGTGCTATCCTAGAGACATGATTTCTGAGTGTTTATGAGGCATGGTTATGGCATTATGAGACAGAATTGCATGAAGTACAAATTATTAATACCTGTATCCTAGAATAGGATTTCTAGGTGATATAACAGCAATGTCAAAGATGCTGGAAACAGTATGCATGAGACCTAGGGACATGGTATCTAATGCATGATTTTGCACATATTGGTCCTAAACATGAGTTCTATTGCGCAAAAATAGGAAACGTAAACATAAGCATGGTTTCTACCCTTCATAGCATGCAAATTATCCCTTTCCCTCTTTCACTATCCATCCCCAGAGTTGTTTACAAATTATTACAGGCCAAGGATTATGCATTACATAACCAAAAAATAGAAAATAAGAAGTTATTCCATAGGGAGCCTTCAATTAGGCCCAAATCCTCCAAACCTCATTGTCATATGGTATTTCACAGCCTTTCATAATCCGGGTGTGTCAAAGTTCCCTAAGGACCTCAAGGGCTCCCGGGAAATGCTCACACCCAAACTTAATAACCAAGAATTGGACATGTGCAGTGTGGAAGTACCAGCCTCAGTGTGTTAGAGTTCAGAGGGAGCTCAGGGGTCCCAAAGTAGTGCTCACACTGAGGGGGCAGAACTTAAGA
>ML292857.1:509-15749 GCA_005239495.1 Nicotiana undulata | reverse complement strand
TATTTGTGGACGCTGCATGTCGTGCTGCAGGTCCTGATAGACAGGTAGACGCAGCTCCCCCACACAATAGGCTTTCCTATTCAGCGGTTATAGGCGAGATCCCTTCTCTGGACTTGCCGTGGTCTTGGTATGCATTTTTTTATAGATGTTATGGGTATGTCGGGGCCCTGTTCCGGATATGTTGCATTACTTATGCTCCTTTAGAGGCTCATAGACAGGTGTCGACTCATGTATAGTTTGGTATGCCTTGTTGGCTAATTTTTGTTGTATAGTCTTTCATGGCAGCGTTGTAGCTCGTACCTTTTATGTAGTTTCTTAGCAATCTTGTCATCCCATGTGATGTATGTTCATGATCCATATCTACCATTTTATTGATCTCGTTATCCCTTAAAGATAATAAATAAGATTAGATAAAATGTACGTTGGTGCTCGGCAAATATGGCCCGGGTTCTAGTCATGATCCTCCAGTTTGGTTCGTGACAGGTTCATGACTGTTGCGTAGGGTTTTAACTAGAAAGGTAAAAAAATTCCTTGATAAAATCTTTGTTGAAGTTTTAGATCGTTCTGAAACTGTATAATTTCTAAGGAGGCACTTCTATCTTAATTTCTAAGAAATTTCCTAAATTTTTTGCTTATATCCGATACTTAGAGGGGAAAGGTAAATTGGGTCCTTGAGGAATTTTGGGTCGTGGCAATATTGCAAACACGTGACTAGCATTTTATTAACTGAATTAACCCTTTGTAATATAAATTTGATATTACTATCATATATTTGTTGTGAACTTAAAGTCGTATATCTTGTAAAAAGTTCTATACTATAAAATAAAAAATGAAAAAGGTCTAAATATATCTTTGTACTTCATGCCTATGCCTATAAAGTACAACTTAACAACTAACTGCAATAGATAACTGAATAACTGGTAACAATGTCACTCGGCATGTAAAATAACCAATACACTAGAAATACACAGTCTTCCCAAAACTCGAAACATCATAAGTCACGAGCTACAGAAGGAAACTAGTTTCTCTATACACCAGAGTCTAATAGAAGAAGCACAGAAGGTAATTGACATAGGGGAGAATAGAGGAGGACTCCGAGGTCTGCGGACGCAGCAGCTATACCTTGAAGTCTCCAAACCGTCACTGATGACGTGGCTGATATTGAGCACCTGGATCTGCACACAAAACATGTGCAGAAGAGTAGCATAAGTACACCACAATAGTACCCAGCAAGTGCCAAGCCTAACCTCGGTCGAGTAGTGGACAAGGTCAGGTCAGGGCCACTGGTATATAATAAATAAAGCAGGAGAATGTAGCTGAAAAGAGACTGAAATTTAACAAAAAGGAAAACACAGCAAAATAGCAGTACAACACACATGGATAAACAACAAGGGATCTCCTGGATACCGTCTCGTAGTCCCAAAGTTAGTATGCAAAGAGATCTCCCGAGGTACTGCCTCATAGTCTCAAAAGTAAATGTGCAGGGAGAACTCCTGAGGTACCGCCTCGTAGTCTCAAAAGTAAATATGTAGGGAGAACTCCCGAGGTACCGCCTCGTAGTCTCAAAAGTAAATATACAGGGAGAACTCCCGAGGTACCGCCTCGTAGTCTCAAAAGTAAACACACAACTCAAATTGATAAATACCATCAGTTAATAGAAAGAATTCTATAGTTAAGACTGATAAAGATAAAGTAAAAGCAGGAAATCAACTAGGCATGCTGCACAAAGTTCAAATAAGCAGTTAAAGCACGTAGACATGCGATATTAGACTAAACAGGATAACTACACATGTCGGTATAACTCAATTAAGATGAAAAAAGTTTACTACTCAGTAAAAATTAGGTTTTACAACAAATAGCCTGTGTACGCACTCGTCACCTCACATACACATCACTCACATATCACAACAGTACCAAATCCTAAGGGGATTTCTCCCTCACAAGGTTAGGCAAGCCACTTACCTCGACCCAAGCTAAAATCAATCCGTAAGAATGCCTTTTCCTCGATTATCCGACTCCGAATGGCCAGCCAAACACAATTACATATCATAAATACAACTATAATAGACTAAGCTAATTGATGAAATCAAGACTTTAACAAGAAATTCAAAAATCACCCTAAAAAGCCTCCCAGGGCTCACGTCTCGGAATCGGGTAAAAGTCACAAAATATGAACACCCATTTACTTAGTTCACTCGTACCAAAATTACTCAAATTTAATGTCAAAATCTCAATCAAAACCCCAAAAATTTGGTTGAAGAACTTTTCCCATTTTTCTCAATTTCCTCAACCCAAATCCGAAATTAAAGGATGAAATTAATGATAGATTAGTGGTATATAACCACTAACAAGTAAAGAATCATTACCCAATCGATGCCTCTAAAAATCCCCCAAAATTTCATCCAAATCCCAGCTCTCTATCTCAAGTTTTGATAAAATGGCTAAACCCTCGTTTTGAAATGTTTATAACTGCCCGGTGATTCCTTAATCGTGATCGTGGGAATAGCCTCGCGATCGCGAAGCACAACTTCGCTGCCCTAGAATTTAACCATACGCGAACGCGGAAAACTCCACACGAACGCGATGCATTGGCTCTCATACTTACGTGATCGCGATGAGCAAAGCGCGTGGATCAACTTTAGCCTCCTTAACACTACGCGAACGCGACCTTGGCCACGCGTTCACGAAGCACCACTTCACACCAATACGCGTTCGCATACTCCTTCCCCTGAACGCGAAGAAGGAATCCTTCCTCTGCCCAGCTTAGCCTATGCAATCGCGGTCCATCTCTCGCGATCGCGTATAAGAAAATCAGATGCACCAGATCACAGAACTTCTGCCATCTTCCAAAATCAATTCTCAATCCGTTAACCATCTTAAACTCACCCGAGGCCCCCAGGACCTCAACCCAACATACCAACGAGTCCTAAAACACCACACGAATTTAATAGAGCCTTCAAATCACATCAAACAATAACAAAAATACGAATCACCCTATAATCCGAACTTAATGAACTTGGAACCACAAACTTCTACAACCTATGCCGAAACCTATTAGCCCACGTCCGATTAACCTCAAATTTTGCACACAAGTCTTATTCGACATTACAGACCTACTCCAACTTCTGGAATCTGAATCCGACCCCGATATCAAAAAGTCCGCTTCCAGTCAAACTTCCCAAATATTCAACTTTCGCCATTTCAAGCCATATTTAGCTACAGACCTCCAAAGCACAATCGGGACATGCTCCTAAGTCCAAAATCACTCCACAGAGCTAACGGAACAGACGAACCTCCATTCCGAAGTCGTCTTCGCACAATTTCGACTACGGTCAAAATCTTAGAACTTAAGCTTCCGTTTTAGGGACTAAGTGTCCCAAAACACTATGAAACCACGAACAAAACTTCTCGACAAGTCACATAAGCAGAAAAAGATACGGGGGAAGCAGTGAATAGGGGATCGGGGCTATAACTCTCAAAACGACCGACCGGGCCGTTACATCCTCCCCCTTTTAAAATAATCATTTGTCCTCGAACGAGTATAAAGATATACCTGATGTGGTGAAAAGATGAGGATAACGACTACGCATATCTTGCTCGGTCTCCCAAGTCGCCTCCTCGACTGGTTGACCCCTCCTAAACCTTCACGGAAGCAATGTACTTTGACCACAACTTTCGTACCTGCCAGTCCAAAATAGCCACCCGCTCCTCAACATAAGATAAATCCTTGTCTAACTGGACTAAGCTAAAATCCAATATATAAGACGGATCGTCGTGATACTTCCGAAGCATAGAAACATGGAATACTGGATGAACTCTTGCTAGACTTGGAGGCAAGTCAAGCTCATAAGCAACCTCCCAATATGTCGCAACACCTCAAATGGGCCGATAAACCTTGGGCTCATCTTGCCTTTCTTTTCGAACCTCATAACACCCTTTATGGGTAACACCCGGAGCAGGAAACGCTCTCCAACCATGAATGCAACATCGTGAACCTTCCGATCTGCAAAACACTTCTGTCTGGACTAGGTTGTGCGAAGTCGATCCTGAATCACCTTAACCTTCTCCAGAGCATCCTGAACCAAGTGTGTACCCAATAACCTAGCTTCGCCCGGATCGAACCAATCCACTGGAGACAACACCGCCTGCCATACAGAGCCTCATACGGTGCCATCTGGATGCTCGACTGATAATTGTTGTTGTAGGCAAACCTCGCAAGTGGAAAGAACCGATCCCACGAACCTCCAAACTCCATCACACACGCACGGAGCATATCCTCTAATATATGAATAGTGCGCTCGGACTGCCCGTCTGTCTGAGGGTGAAATGTTATGCTCAGCTCCACTCCAGTAACCAACTCATGCTCTACGACCCTCCAAAACCGTGATGTAAACTGTGTACCCCGGTCAGAGATGATGGGTATCGATACGCCATAAAGCCTGAAAATCTCGCAGATATAAACTCGTGCCAGCTGCTCGGAAGAATAGGTAGTCATCACAAGAATGAAATGAGCTGACTTGGTCAGCCTATCCACAATCACCCAAACTGCATCAAACTTCTGCTGAGTCCGTGGAAGCCTAATAACGAAATCCATAGTGATCTGCTCCCATTTCCACTCCGGAATCTCTAACTTCTGAAGCAACCCACCTAGCCGTTGATGCTCATATTTTACCTACTGGCAATTTAGACACCGAGCTACATACTCCACTATGTTCTTCTTCATTATCCTCCATCAGTAATGCTGCCTCAAGTCCTGATACATCTTTTCGGCACCTGAATGAATGGAAATACTGCGAATTGTGAGCCTCCTGGAGAATCAACTCACACAAACCATCTACATTGGGCACACATAGCATGCCCTGCATCCTAAATGCACCACCATCCCCAATAATTACCTCATTGGCATCACCGTGCTGGACCGTGTCCTTAAGGACAAGCAGATGGGGTCATCATACTGACGCTCCCTGATACGATCATAAAGAGAAGACGGAGAGACTACACAAGCCAACACTCGACTCGCCTAAAAAATATCCAATTTGACAAAATGGCTGGCTAAGGCCTGAACATCCAACGCCAATGGCCTCTCTGCTGCTGGTAGATATCTTAAGCTCCCCAAACTCTCCGCCCGACGACTCAAGGCATCGGACACCACATTGGCCTTCTCGGGATGGTACAAAATGGTGATATCATAACCCTTAAGCAACTCCAACCACCTCCGCTGACGCACATTAAGATCCTTTTTCTTGAACAAATGCTGCAAACTCCGATGATCAGTGTAAATCTCACAAGGGACACCGTACAAATAGTGCCGCCAAATCTTCAAGGCAAGAACAATAGCTGCTAACGCAAGGTCATGGAGAATATAGTTCTTTTCATGCACCTTCAGCTGTCTGGACGCGTAGGAAATCACTCTACCGCCCTGCATCAACACCGCGCCGAGACCAATTGCGATGCATCACAATATATAGTATAAAACCCCGAACCTGTAGGCAATACCAACATTAGGGTTGTAGTCAAAGCTGTCTTGAGCTTCTGAAAGCTCTCCTCACACTTCTCTTTCCACCTTAACGGAGCACCCTTCTGAGTCATCCTGGTTATAAGTGCTGCAATAGATGAGAAACCCTCTACAAAATGACGGTAATACCCCGCCAAACCAAGAAAACTCCGGATCTCTATAGTTGAGGACGATCTAGGACAACTCTACACTACTTCCACCTTCTTCGGATCCACCTTGATCCCATCACTCGATACTACATAACCCAAGAATGCCACTGAGTCTACCAAAATCAAACTTTGAAAAAATTGCATATAACTTCTTTTCTCTCAAGATCTGAAGCACAGTCCTCAGGTGCTGCTCATGATCCTCCCGAGTACGGGAGTACACCAGAATGTCGTCAATAAACACAATGATGAATGAGTCATGACATGGCCGGAACACACTGTGCATTGAGTACATAAATGCTTATGGGGCATTGGTCTGCCCAAAAGACATCACAAGGAACTCGTAGTGACCATACCAAGTCCTAAAAGCAGTCTTCGAGATGTCTGGCTCCCGAATAACTGATGATAGCCTGAACGTAAGTCAATCTTGGAAAACACCCTGGCACCTTGTAATTGATCAAATAAGTCATCAATACGAGGCAATAGATACATGTTCTTCACAGTAACTTTGTTTAGTTGGCGATAATCAATGCACATACGCATAGAACCATCCTTCTTCTTCACAAACAATACCGGAGCACCCCAAGGTGACACACTAGGACGAATGAAGCCCTTATCAAGCAACTTCTGTAATTGTTCCTTCAACTCCTTCAACTCAGGAGGATCCATATGATATGGAGGAATAGAGATGGGATGACTGCCCAACAATAAATCAATGCCCAAATCAATATCTCTGTCGGGTGTCATGCTCGGAAGATCAGCTGAAAATACATACGGAAAGTCCCTCACTACTGGAACTGACTCAACTGTAGGGGTATCAATAATGACATCTCTCAAATAAGCTAGATACGCGTCACACCCCTTCTCAACCATTCATTGAGCTTTAAGAAATTAAATAACTCTATTGGGAGTATACTCTAAGGTTCCTCTCCACTCTAATCGCGGTAATCCTGGCATAGCCACCGTCACAGTCATAGCGTGACAATCAAGAATAGCATAATGGGGCGACAACCAGTCCATGCCCAAAATAATATCAAAGTCTACCATGCTGAGAAATAATAAATCGGCCATGGTCTCAAAACCACTAAGATTAACCAAACACGACCCATACACACGGTTCACAATAAGAGAATCTCCCACAGGTGTAGACACATAAATAGGAGAACTCAAAGAATCACGAGATATGCCCAAATATGGGGCAAAATAAGAGGACACGTTGGAATAAGTTGAATCTGGATCAAATAAGACTGATGCATCTCTATGACAAATCGGCACAATACCTGTAATGACAGAGTCGGAAGCAATTGCCTCTGTACGAGCAGGAAGAGCATAATAGCTGGCCTGGCCTCCCCCTCTAAGGCGACCTCTACCTCCATGACCTCCGCCTCGAGCTGGCTGAGCAGGTGGGGCGGTAGCTGGTGCTGTAATAGTAGCCTGAGGACCCGGTGGAGCACGCAATAGCTAAAAGGTCTTTGGAGGTGCACCCCTCCTAAGTTTGGGTCAATCCCTCACCATATGGTCAGTGTCGCCACACTCAAAACAAGCTCTCGGAGGGCGTGGCTGCTGTGACTAGATCGGGCCAGGTGTGCTGGGCTGGCCGCTAAAAGCACCCCGTGCAAGAGGTACACTAGATATTGGCAGTGCATAATAAGGCTCCTTGGGCCTAGAAGGGGCCAGAATACCAGTGGCGGCTGGAAGAGCTAAGTGAATGGGGAGACTCACATAGACCCTACCATGACGAACTGCAGCTGGGGCACGAGTCCCACTGTAAGTTCCAGACTCTCGAGACCTCTTGGCCTCCGTCTCCTCTCTCACCCGAGCAAGCATACCCTCCAATCTCCTAGCAATACTCATAACCTGTTGGTAATAAATATCCATCCCCAACTCCCGGGCCATACTAAGCCTGATACTGGGGTGGAGTCCTTCAATAAACCGGCGAACCCTCTCTCGAACTGTGGCAACCAAGGCTGGTGCATGTCGGGCCAAATCATTGAAGCGAACTGCGTACTCTGACACAGTCATAGAACCCCGACGCAACTGCCCAAACTCCGTGTGCCATGCGTCCCTGAGACTTTGAGGAACCTCAAAAACATGTCCGAGAACTGAGTCCATGTAAGTGAAGCTGCCTCAGCAGGACTACCTAACTCATAAGCACGCCACCACTGTTTAGGCTGCTCCTCTAAGCTGGAATGTAGTAAAAGAAACCCCACTCGACTCCGCTACATCCATAGTACAGAGAATACAGTGACACTCCTCTAGAAAAACCTGGGCATCATCTGTCCCCAATCCACTGAAGGTAGGAGGGTGGTACTTTTTGTACCTCTCAAGTCTGAGCTGCTCCGCCTCAAAAACTGTTGTACTAGCCTCGAGCCGGACTGGAGCTACCAGTTGCATCTATATAATCTCTGAAACCTGGTCGACCTGAACCCGTTGCTCTAGGGTGCGGGTGGCGAGAGTGTGTGCTCCTCCCCCGACCTGAGATGTAGCAAGAGCAAGTGGAATCAATCTAGCCCGAGCTTAGGTGCTGAACATGCTCAGAAACTGGGCTAGAGTCTTCTAGAGGGATGGTGTAGCAACATGTACCTCAGGTGTCTGCCCTCCGGCTGGAGCTACTGGGGTTCCTCTGTAGCAGCTCATGTGGGTGCTATGGATGCATCGTGTGGACGTCCTCGTCCTCTACCTTGGCCTCGGCCTCTCACAGCTCTAGTAGGGGGTGCGGGTGCCTCGTCATCAGATCCACTTGTACGTGTCCTCACCATTTGTGAGAGAATAGAATACAGAAGTTTAGAATTTTGAAATCAACAAATTTTCCCACGACAAGGAATCAAAGAAGTGTAATTTTTCCTAACAGCTCCATAGCCTCCCAAAGATAAGTACAGACGTCTCCGTACCAATCCGCGAGACTCTAAGAAACCGTCTTATGACTCACGACACCTATGAACCTAGAGCCCTGATACCAACTTGTCATGACCCAAAACTCCCTGTGTAAAATGTCGTGACGACACCTAATATCTACGACTAGGAAAGCCTAACAAATTGCGGAAATAACAAAAATGAAAGTAAAACTTAACAACTAGCTGCAATAGATAACTGAATAACCGGTAACAATGTCGCTTGACATATCAAATAACCAATACTCTAGAAATACACATTCTTCCCAAAACTCGGAACATCATAAATCACAAGCTACAAAAGGAAACAAATATCTCTATACACCAGAGTCTAATAAAAGAAGCACAGAAGGTAATCGACATAGGGGAGAATATAAGGGGACTCCGAGGTCTGCGAACGCGGCAGATATACCTTGAAGTCTCCAAACCGTCACTGCTCATTAATGACATGGATGATAACGAGCACATGGATCTGCACACAAAATATGTGCAGAAGAGTAGCATTAGTACACCACAACAGTACCCAGTAAGTGCCAAGCCTAACCTCGGTCGAGTAGTGACGAGGTCAGGTCAGGGCCCACTGGTATATAATAAATAAAGTAGGAGAATGTAGCAGTATAATAAGGGACTAGATTTAAGAAAAAGGAAAACACAGCAAAATAGCAATACAACACAGAGGGATAAATATCAAGGGATCTCCCGATATACCATCACGTAGTCCCAAAGTAAATATGCAAAGATATCTCCTGAGGTACCGCCTCGTAGTCGCAAAATTAAATGTGCAAGGAGAACTCCCGAGGTACCGTCTCGTAGTCTCAAAAGTAATATGTGGGAGAACTCCCGAGGTACCACCTCGTATTCTCAAAAGTAAATATACAAGGAGAACTCCCGAGGTACTGCCTCGTAGTATCAAAAGTAAATGTGCAGGGAGAACTCCCAAGGAACCGCCTCGTAGTCTCAAAAGTAAACACACAACTCAAACCGATAAATACAACAGTTAACAACATGAATTATACAGTTAAGACTGATAAAGATCAAAGAAAAGCAGGAGATCAACTAGGCATGCTGCACATAGTTCAAATAAGTAGTTAAAGCATGTAGATATGCGATATTAGACTAAACATGATAACTACACATGTCGGTAAAACTTAACTAAGATGAAAACAGGCTACCACTCAGTAAAAATTGGGTTTTACAACAAAAAGCTCGTGTATGCACTCGTCACCTCACGTACATGACGCTCACATATCACATTAGTACTAAATTCTAAGGGGGTTTCCCTCTCACAAGGTTAGGCAAGCCACTTAATTACCTCGAACCAAGCTCAAATCAATCCGTAAGGATGCCTTTCCTCGATTATCCGACTCCGAATTACCCAAATCTAGCCAAACACAATTACATATAATAAATACAACTATAATAGACTAAGCTAATTAAAGAAATCAAGACTTTAACAAGAAATTCAAAAATTGCCCTAAAAGCCTCCCCGGGCCCATGTCTCGGGTAAAAGTCACAAAATATGAACACCATTCACTCACGAATTCACTCGTACCAAAATTACTCAAATCCGATGTCAAAATCTCAATCAAAACCCCAAAAATTTAATTGAAGAACTTTTCCCATTTTTCTCAATTTTCTCAACCCAAATCCGAAATTAAAGGATGGAATTAATGATAGATTAGTGGGATATAACCAAAAACAAGTGAAGAATCATTACCCAATCGATGCCTCTGAAAGTTCCTCAAACTTTCGTCCAAGTCCGAGCTCTCTATCTCAAGTTTTGAAAAATGGCTAAACCCTCGTTTTGAAATGTTTATAATTGCCCAGTGATTCTTTAATCACGATCGCGGAAATAGCCTCGCGACCGCGACGCACAACTTCGCTGCCCCAAGATTTAACCCTACACGTATGCGGAAAACTCCACGCGAATGCGATGCATTGGATCTCATACTTACACGATCGTGAACGACCCCACGCGTTCGACATGAGCAAAGCGCGTGGCCTAGCTTTAGCCTCCTTAACACTACGCGAACGCGACCTTGGCCACGCGTTCGTGAATCACCACTTCACACCAATAGGCATTCACATACTCCTGCTCGCGAACGCGAAGAACGAGTCCTTCCTCTGCCTAGCTTAGCCGACGCGATCGCGGACCATCTCTCGCGATCGCGTATAAGAAAAGCAGACATGTGATATTAGACTAAACAACAAAACATGAATCACCCTCTAATCCAAACTTAATGAACTTGAAACTTCAAACTTCTACAATCAATACTGAAACCTATCAACCCACGTCTGGTTGACCTCAAATTTTTTACACAAGTCATATTCGACATTACGAACCTACTCCAATTTCCGGAATCGGAATCCGACCCCGATATCAAAAAGTCCACTTCCGGTCAAACTTCCCAAAAATTCAACTTTCGCCATTTCAAGCCTAATTTAGCTACAAACCTCCAAAACACAATCTGGATACGCTCCTAAGCCCAAAATCACCCACGGAGCTAACGGAACACACAAAACTCCATTCCTTAGTCGTCAAATCTTAGAACTTAAGCTTCCGTTTTATGGACTACGTGTCCCAAAACACTCCGAAACCACGAACAAAACCTCCCGAAAAGTCACATAAGCATAATAAGATACGGGGGAAGCAGTAAATAGGGGATCGGGGCTATAACTCTCAAAACGGCCGGGCGGGTCGTTACAAATATATTACCTTGGACCTTATTGTAAAACATATTACTAAAATCTGAGTAGTTTAATTCAGAATTCTAAAATATTTTTACTGTTAAAAAGTAGGTAGTCTTTTTATCTTTCTGGATAAGGACTTTGCACTAGTTTTATGAGTTTTAATATTGTCTAAGTCAAAATAATATCAGAATATTAAGATTTTTTGGTGGCCCAAGAGTTGGGTTCTAAAGCAAAAACTTTACTAGCCTTTGAGCCATCCCTGCTTGTATTAACATGAAACGTTAAACTTCTGTTGTTGATAGATCAAACAAGAAGATCATGTGCAATTATTGGGGCCATACTGTAATGTTGTAGATTTCGAATGGGATGACAACGTAAACTATTTTATTTTATTCTTTTTCGCATGTGATTTCACCTTAATTAGTCAAGGAAATATTTTCTCTTCGAACTGAAAACTTCTTACTTTTACCATAACAATATCAGTTCAAGTCTGTTCGGGTGAATAATATTTTGCAGCATATTCATGTATCTGAATAGCCCTCGCCTGATAATATTGCAATTTATAAGTCATCGCTCGTACATGGATAGCGTTATTAAAATAATCTATAGTAGTAAAATACTAGTGTTAATTAGTCTGTACTATTAAAATAATTCCTCCAATTTTGGGATTTTGGAGGGGAGCCTTAGTATAACCGGTAAAGTTGTTGCCATATATCAGGAGGTCATTCGAGCCGTGGAAACAACCTCTTGCAGAAATGCAAGGTTAAGGTCGCATACAATATATCCTTGTGGTCCGAACCTTCCCCAAATTTATCGAAAAATTAAAATTCCGCTGCCGGAATTTGAACCGGGATTAAAATCTCACTCATAGCAGAAGCTTAATACACCGGGGTATCATTTTAATATTGAGATGTTAGTATATATATAGTAGAGATATGATAAAAAGTTTCTTCATTTAGTCTGCGGGCTGGTAGTGCTATATGTTCTTTCTTTTGTTGTTGTGTTTATTGTTACACAAATAGCTAGCCAGCCAAATTTATTGTTTATCCTTTCTAGTCGATTATATATTGATTATACATAATTATATGTATAATATACATTAGTTGGCTATTTCTAATTCTAGAGATTAGGTGAGCGACTATTTGAGTTAATTCTTTTTTTTGAGATAGCTAACTGTGTTATGTTAAGTTATGGTCTGTGTTGCTTACTTGGCGATTATTAGAAGAATTAACCTATATAGCCGCCCACCAAACTGCTTAAACTAAAAATAGCCGGTGAGAGTATAATATACGAATAATTTATGTATAATATGTGTATAATTATGTCTAATCAATGTATATGGCCAGAAAAAGTAAACAATGAATATAACAGATTATTTGTGTAAAAATCTCCCCAAAAAATAGTTCATAACTATGGAAAAATTAAAATTCCGCTGCAGGGATTTGAACCCGGATTCCTTAAACATGATGGAATTGCCAGTGCTACAGCGGATTAACATTTGTTTTGGTCTGCGGGAAGTTGTTTTTCAAATGTAATACAGTCCTACATCCACTGTATAATTGTTTTTGAAACAGCCGAATCTCAACACTACAACACTAAAACAAAGATACTGCTTCTAATTTATAAATTTGTACTCATTTGATAAATTTTACTGCAAGTGTTTTCTACTCATCAGTTGATAAATCGGGCCCGTGCATCGCACGGTGTTTACCTCAAAAATAGTAGTAACAATTATATATGATTTATGGTTCTAAAGATATGTGATTTATTCCAACACTAGTAAATAAACAAACAATATTAAGTGTAAGTGAGAAGAAATGATGAACCAAACCAGTGTTGCTAAGGCAATGGGGACCTCGAGCTCGATATTCTCGCGGGCCTCAAGGTGAGTTAAGAGTAATAAAGTAAGAACAATAAAGTAAAAGCAATAAAGCTGAGGAATAAATCTGGGCACAATAAACGAGAAAAGTAGGATATAATGTTCTATCGACAGTGATAAGATGATCTTTACAAATGATTGGGGTCCCCTTTATATAGGAGGAAAAATCCCAAATAAGGGTGTGGAGGTCGAGGATTAAGGTAGAAAGTTAGTACGTAGTTTATAGTGTTCACCGATTGGCTTAGTGACATGCATTTCCCTTCATATTTTTAGATTTTTATTACGGTATGTGGTTTTGTTCGCCTCAGGTATTGTATTCCTTGTTGCTATTATTGGGTTTTTTCCTCTTCTTCTTCTTGCCTTTCCCGAGCGGAGGGTCTATTGGAAACAACCTCTCTACCTGCATTAGGTAAGGTAAGGTCTGCGTACAGACTACCCTCCCCAGACCCCACATGTTGGGATCAAACTGGGTTTGTTGTTGTTGTTGTTGTTGTTGTTAAATCCCAAATAAAATACCTTTCTATTTACATTAAAAAATCCTATTGGTACAAGTGTATCATCGCTTAGTACGGATTCGTACGACCCTATCCTGAAATTTACACCTTGACCCATATACCCTTGAGAAATTCTCGCTTTTTCTTGAGTGTCATCGAAATTGTACTATCTCGAGGTGGATTGCACCATCCCTTCGATTCGTTCCCTCGAGGTGTGCTATTTCCAGGCGGGTTCGACCCTTACATCGAGTTGCCTGAGCTCGAGCTTGGGATACGTTTGAGACTTCGAAATCGGACTCTCCAGTTTCGACCGTATACAGATAGTCCCCGCGTTTCTTAGAATGAAAAGATAAGAAACATTTTGATTCTCGACCCTTCGATGTCCCAATCATGATGTCAGTCACGTGTAAGGGTGGCAGGGGGGCCGGGCCTGGCCCGGGCCCGACCCAGGCCCGCGGGCTAAACGGGCCGGCGCGTGGGGGGCTTTAGGCCCGTGGGGGGCCGATTCTTTAATTTGGGCCCGTGAGCCTGGGCCCGTTTAGCCCGGGCCCGGCAGGCGGGCCTGGGCCGGGCCAAGCGGGCCCAACGGTCAAAATTTCAAAAAAAAAACAATGGCCAGATTTTTAAAATCTAGCCGTTTGAGCCTTCAAAGAGCCGTTTGGTATGTTTAAAAAATAGCCAAATGGCCGCCAAACTTTGTTTTAACCCCAAACTTTTTATAATTACACTTTTTCCCTTTTTTCAACTATAAATACCCCCTCATTCTTTCATTTTTACTCACAAAATCATCAATCTCTCTCTAATTTTCTTCTATTATTGCTTACTTTATTATTGCAAATTGTGAAAAATTGTGAAGTTGGTGAATTGAAGTATTCAAAGTCTTCAAGTCTTCAACATTATACAATTTTCAAGAAGTTGTTCGTCAATTCGGTAAACTCGTTCTAACTCTTAAGTTTTAATATTATAGTTTTGTTTGTTTAATTTTTTCCTTATAATTAATATGAACTTATCTTTGGAAAAAAATTTTGGTGGTAAGGGTAAATCTAAAATTGGTGAATCTAGTAGGCAAGATACTACTCCTCCCCCGGCTCCCCGACGTAAATCTGTTACCCGTCCTCCCCCACCTATTATTCTTGATAGTGATAACCCTTGTTTTTAATTTACTGATAGTCAGTTTATACATGATCTTACACCAGGTTCACGATTAAATGATGAATATATGAATACTCTTTATGGTAATCCAGTTATCGATGAAAATGATGAGGAAAATGATGATTTAGATGAAACTCAACTGATATTTATAAATATAAACATGAATACGAACAATATTTGCGCTATTTATTTACTCATATTAGTAATCGCATTTCTATTACTACTGATATTGGTAAGAGTGGTAATAACTGTGATTATTTAACTGTTACCACTCATTGGGTTGATGATGAATGGATAATACAAAAACACATTATTGCTTATAGAATAATTACTTCAAGTCACACATGTAAGTTTATTGCTAAGACAGTTCATGATATAAAATAATGGCAGCTTCAATAGATAATGCTTCTAATAACACTAATGCTATAGGCTATCTTACAACTACACTAAGTCCTGCATTTAGTAATATTTT
>ML292856.1:0-48693 GCA_005239495.1 Nicotiana undulata | reverse complement strand
ATATATATATATATATATATATATATATATATATATATATATATATATATATATATATAAGTGGGTAATAAGAAAGTGATGTGGCACATCTTTTAAGCCAAGAAACATATTTATCTTTTTTCTCCTTTTTTTGAATTTTTTATCATTTTTTTCATTTATCTAGTCTTATAATGTCAATCACCATAACTCACACCTCTTTATCTTCATAACTTATATTTTTTAATTATCTCAATAACTCTCATGCCTTTCATATTCATAACCTCTAAATATTTAATGTGTAATTTTATGACTAATAATTATGTGTTCCTACATATGTACCTATGTAAGGACTTCTATGAGTTGAACAAATATGATTGACACTAACTTTATATTTGGCTAATGGTTTGAGCTATCTTTATGTCAAAAGTTGTAGTAGAAAAGAAAAATTATACTAAGATATGGTATAATTTCTATTCTTTATTTTTGTTTAAGGTAAATGCACGAAAATATTCTATGCATGTGTGAATCTTAAGAAGATTGTTTAAGAGGAAGTGTCAAATAATGAGCTGAAGATCGAAGTAAAGCGTATTTCACAATTCTCATTACTGGTATTTGATTTTGTCATATTTAGGTTTATGTTGTATAAGTTGAAATAATGTTTTTTTAAAGTAATATATACATATAGATTTTGTTATCTGTTATTTGTTGCATATATTTGTACTCTACAATTGCAACAACTTTAAGTCGTGATTTTATCCGATGTCGAAATGAGAATCTAATGTGTGTTTTCTTTTCCTGTTATATATAGATTTATTTTATAAATATATTTTTTTATATGTTCTTAATTTTTTTGCCTCTATTTTTTTTATTCAATGAACTTTTTTTGAATTAGGCATTAATCTATGACGTTGACAATTTGTAGATAACTTTAAGTTAAACATATAATGTAATCTAATCAATTAAGAAATCACATGTAATAATAGGTTATTACCGATTAAAAATTTATCAATGTGAATGGGGCAGGCTTTTGGTAGTTTAAAAATCACTAGACAACGAGTTATTAACTTTATAAAATAAGATATTTTTTTATTTCGGGATATACTATCGATGATTGAAAACTTAGTGAAGTTCATACTCAAGTTGCAAACAATACTCATTATTTTAGTGCTAGGATTTACACACAATTAGTTTTGATTCTTATCTTATTAAGTGTGTTATTAAAAGTTTTTTTATTAAAAAATTAATTGTTCATGTGAATGCTTGGTGAATTTTATTCTTTAAAGTGTGACATTATCTCTAATTTAATATTACAGTTACTCAATTAAATGTATCATATAAAATCATGCTTTAACTACCAGAATAATATAATAAATTAATATAATAAAAGTTTTTAACATATGTTGCAAACTAAGAGGAGAAGGTCTTCTTCCTAATGATCTTTTGTCAAAAGTATATATTTTTTCTCATAAAAAATTTCAGCTTCTCAATATACAACTAACAATAATTTAAATTATTTAATTTGTGTAATTGGTAGTTTTAAGAATCTATGCGACTTTCATTTTTATTTTAGGTTTTATTTTTCTTGGTCTTGAAATTTCTTAATTAGATAAAATTTAAGTAATATTCATGAATAATATACAATTAACTATACATCATATTGATTATTTTCTACAAATAAACTAAATTTATGAATTAAACTAAACATATTTTATCTATTGGAGATTTTTTTCTCATAAAAAATAGATAATATCTCTATTATTATTAACTCGATAAATCCTTTTTTAAATTTTATTGATGTTTTTTAAACTTCACGCAAAGTGCGGGTAAGTCTACTAGTTATACCATAAAAATTGAAAAACTAAATCAAAATCTTTACAACTTCTAATCTAGTTAAGTAAAAATAAAATATAAAAGACCAACTAGGATAAATAAGTTATACACAAACCCCTTCAAGAAAACCCCAATCCTTTGGCCAAAGATAACATCACTGGCAATCTGGCATTATATTATTATTATACAGTTAAAAAAGATTAAATCTTATCCAAGTTTACAACCGTCAGCATATAGTCATAAATAACATGACAAATATCAACTTCGACAGTTCCGAGGCCAAAACAAACTACAGTACCATATAACCAATTCCCTTTTAACTTTTGTTTCTTTTCTAATAAATTAATTTTCACTGTTTTCTTAGCCCAAATATCTCTACTTTCGGCTTCAACTTGTCTGTAATCTTTGATCATACATCCGAATTCCAAAGATATGGCAAATAAAACTTGCGATCTTGTTGGGCGAGTAGACCCAGCTCAGAGTTTCGATACAGAAGCGCTGCTTCGTTATGCCTCTGCTAATGTTGTTGGCTTCCCTACAAACCCTTCTCAATTTACTGTTTCTCAGGTCTTGTATGCTCTTTCTTTTTCCCCCTTTGTTTTTTTTTTTAATCTATTATTTGCTAAAGAATCATCTATAGTTTGTGACTTTGAGAAGTAAATACTTGGCTTTTTGCTTTTTATTTTGGTTAAAGTAAAAAGAAGCTCCGGAAACTATGTTTTGTGATTGATTGTTGTGAACATACATATAATTTTGTTAAAGAAGAGGACAAAGAAAAGACCAATTTTGGAAAGAAGAAAAGTTTTGTGCTTTACTGTGTTTGGCTTGAGTTAAGCTTCAGTTAGGCTGGATTATGGTTGCAAAAGGAAATTAAGATTAAGTAATGTTGAAGAAATCATCTGTTTTAGCTTAATGCAAAATTATTTCTTTTTTCTACTTCTTTCATTTATTTGCTTATTTAATTTGTTTTTTTCTTTTTGGGATTGTTGCCTGATACTAGGTGGTGTATGCGTACGGCAATGATAAATTTTTATTCTTTATATGAGGGAATTGTGGCCTAGGCACTCCAATTTATTTATCTAGTTAGAAAGAAAGAAACACGCGATATGAAGGTCAATATTATTCTACACAATGAGTGGTTACAAAATATAGTAATTAAAAAGGAATGCTATATGATTTCATTATCATCAATTTGTTTTAGGAAGGCAGAATTCTTAGCATGATAAACAAATGTTTTATAGAACTTCAATTTCCGGACGTGCTTGTTACTAACAGATCATCATCTAAATGCAATATCATTATTATCTTGAACAAAATTTAGAAGTTATACAGAACCGATTTTTTTTTATAAGATAAAAGTTTAAATCCAGAACAGAATTTGGAAGTGTATCCCTAGATTAGTAATAGAAGTTCTAGTTCCCGTTAAGGATTTCTCCCTAAGAAAGAAGGAAGGAGAAAAGAATCAACTTCTTGGCAATCCGGAAATAATGAGCTCAATGCTAAACCTTCTGCTAATGCAGTTTTTTGTTGCAAAGCTCTCACTTTTCATTTGTTTTTAAAATGTCATCTTCATTGTGTTACAGTTTGGGCATGGTCAATCAAATCCCACTTTTCTCATTGAGGTTCGCTCAGGAACCTTGGCAAAGAGATATGTGTTGAGAAAGAAGCCTCATGGAACTTTGTTGGCGTCTGCTCATGCTGTTGAGAGAGAGTATGAGGTTGTGGTGTATTCTTTCTTTCTCTTGTGAAGTAAATATGTTCAGTAATATGTCATGTATGTGCATGTTCTTTTTTTAACTTTGAGATTTTGATGTTGACACGGCAGGTTCTACATGCATTGAGTACTCATACCGTGGTTCCAGTCCCAAAAGTTTTCTGTTTATGTACAGATTCAAGTGTGATCGGAACTCCATTTTACATCATGGAGTACTTGGAAGGACGTATCTTTATAGACCCTAAGCTACCAGTATGAATTCTGTTTTCAAATATTTATCCGGTATTTTCAAGCTTATCAAAAAGAAAACAGTGGCATCACTAGAATAATATTGGTATTGATAGGTGGACATTATTATTTTCATTGATTCAAAAGATAAAACGTACCTTTTTTGTATGGATTAGGATGTACAGCCTGAAAGAAGAAGGGTCATATATCGTGCTGTTGCTCAAGCTTTGGCCGTTCTTCACTCTGCTGATGTTGATGCAATCGGTCTTGGTAACTATGGGAAGCGGACAGACTATTGTAAGCGACAGGTAAATAAAACTAGATCTCTGTCCCAAAATAGTTGTGTTCGGGAACATGAATCCTTTACATATTCCTCTCTTAAGGCCCAATTCATTCTAATACATATCTGGAAAAATAACTTGTGCCTTATTTTCTTTTGGTGGGTCTATCAATCTTGAGCACTGCAAATTGTAATGCAACTGAAAATAACTCATTTGTTTATGGGTTTGTTACCTGACTAGTTCAGTTACTTTATTTATGACTCTTTCTTTTGGAGGGTGATTGTTGGTAATAGTATTTACTTTTCAAATATATTCTTATATTGCCTGATAATTTACCTTACCTAATTCAGGTGGAGAGGTGGGCCAAACAATATCTTTTGTCTACCGGTGAGGGTAAGTCCAGGAGAAACCCTAAAATGTTAGAGCTGGCTGATTGGTTGCGGCAGCATATTCCCCTTGAAGATTCCTCTGGGGCAACAGCTGGTCTAGTTCATGGTGACTTTCGGATTGATAATGTTGTGTTTCATCCTATTGAGGTGCGGTCCTTGAAAGCATCTGATACTTCCTTCTGTTCCTTGTAGTAGCCTATGCTATAGGTGTTCTATTTCATGTGTGCCGCCCTCCCCCGCCCCAAAAGTGCCTATAGTGCAACTGACTTATGTTGGTTGATGTTGCAGGATAGAGTTATAGGTATTCTTGACTGGGAGCTCTCCACTTTGGGTAATCAAATGTGTGACGTTGCCTACAGCTGCTTGGTACTGCCACTCTTTTGCGACTTCTACTTAATTTCTCGATATTATTAGACCAATGACAAGCACCATCCCCAGGGTCATGTTTCTGTAATTAGTATTCCCTACTATTTTTTTTCTGTAACTACTAATTAGTATCCTTCACTGGGATATTAAGTTTCACATGATTTAAAGTTGTAATATCTTTTCTTTCTTATCAGGGACATATTGTGAATATAGCATCAGAAGACGTGGAAGAGAATAATGGCTTTGAGCTCACCAGCTTCCCTGAAGGAGTGCCTTCACTTGCCAATTATCTCGCAGATTACTGCTCAGTAGCTGTAAGGCCTAATTTTCTGCGTCTTTGTTAGATGGCCATTCTTGAGCAAGGAGTTCTTTTACTAACTAATAGAGAATAACAATAATTACAAAAAGCATGGCCATATTGTTCCTGAATTATGCAAGGAAAAAAACTGACTGGAGTATAGAGATTGTGATGCCTTTGAGAATGCCAGCCTTGTAGTATCATCCTATATTTAAAATGTTAAAACATTTGTGTGCATGGTTTATCATCCAATTTTTTTTTTTTTTTTTTTTTTTTTTTTTTTTTTTTGGGGGTGGTGGGGGGTGGGAGGGGGAGGGGGTTATTATCAAAAGAGAATCAGCACTCTAATGCTGTGCAACTGCTTGTCTGTGAATTCTTTTGGCTTTTGTTTTTTGCATTTCAGGGAAGACCTTGGCCAGTCGACCATTGGAAGTTCTACATTGCTTTTTCCTTATTTCGTGGGGCTTCAATATATGCTGGTGTACATTCCAGATGGATCATGGTAATCAGATTTCTTATTAATCTTGTGGTGACATCATTTTGATGTTTTGACCAACAATTTTGTTATGTACGTAAGATTTATTATCTATATTATAGATCTCTAATAATCGGTTTGCAGGGTAATGCTTCAGGAGGCGAACGTGCCCGGCGCACCGGAGAAAAGGCTGATTCCTTCATCAGAACTGCATGGTCGTTTATCCAAAGAAAATCTGTTCTCCCTCAGCACCCTCCAACCGGTAAATCCTATACCTTAACAACTTCGTTGCTGTTTCTAATTAGCTAATCTCTCCAATTATGGATGGTCATTCTAGCCTTTTTAGTATCATGTACACTCTTATTATCCGTAATTCTTCAACTGTAATTTGCTCCAGCTCTACATTAGAAACTCTCGTGTAACGTTAGAACTTTGAACCAAAATTCTCCTGTGCTCAAACTCCACTTTTCAGCAAAATTGCAGATGATTCTAGATTCTAGTCATTAACCAACCTTTAACATGTGTCTGCAGCAAAAAGAACAAATTTGCACTTGAAAAACTGCTATCTTTTGTCCTTCACATTCATTTTCAAGGGCATTGAATGTCCGCAAGAACTGGTTACTTTGTCAACTTGGTGCTGAATAAAATCTGATAGGCTACTATGACTTTATTGGTCATGTCACTTGAGATAGTAAAACTCAGTTGTAATACCTGTTCCCTCAATCAGTTTTTTCTGTTGTACTCAACTATGCAGAGACAAGTTCGGAGCATAGCCCAAATCAAGGAATGCCAATGGGAGGGAAATTTGTGCCCAGTGAGAAGGTTCAAAAGTTGAGGCAGAAATTAATTAAATTTATGGAGGATCATATATATCCTAGGGAAAATGAGTTTTACAAGCTTGCACAGTCTGACATGCGTTGGACGATTCACCCAGATGAAGAGAAATTAAAGGAGCTGGCAAAAAAAGAAGGATTGTGGAACTTGTGGATACCAGTGAGTTTGTAAAGCTCTATTCTGTCATAAAGGAGTGAAATATTCCAGACATTTGCTTTCTAAGAATGAACCTGATGTTTTTTTCCGACTAATATGCAGTTTGATAGTGCTGCTCGGGCAAGAGAACTGATCTATGGCAGCAGAAATGGTCTAAGCAACAATGATTCTGATAGATTATTGGGTGCTGGCCTTTCCAACCTGGAGTATGGATATCTGTGTGAAATTATGGGCCGTTCTGTCTGGGCGCCGCAAATTTTCAACTGCGGGGCACCTGATACAGGAAATATGGAGGTAAAGTAAACAGTACTTAATGTTTTGAAAGAGGGAGTTTGCAGGCGATTACTACAGTAATGTTATTTTAACTAAAATCAACAAAAGACTCCAGTTGCAAATATATGATAAATAGTCTTAAGAATGCTTAACTAACTCGTGCAGCTGTGGTGGAAAATTTAACTGGTGAAAAGCGAAAACGATAGTAGGCTCATAGAGACAACTTGCTATGCCCTTCGATGCATAATTGTTTGTGTTCTAACTTATTTTTTTGGGAGTTATCTTTTCAGGTATTACTTCGGTACGGGAATGAGGTACAGATGAAGGAATGGCTTGTTCCCTTGCTTGAGGGAAAGATACGCTCTGGCTTTGCAATGACAGAGCCTCAAGTTGCATCCTCAGATGCCACCAATATAGAGTGTTCCATTAAAAGGTAGACACAAGCTACGATAAAAAGGATATGTGATTAGCTTCTCTCTCTCTCTCTGTCTCTTATTTTTCTCATATACACACTCTCAGATAGATAAGCTCTAGGGTGTAAAGTTAGGCACCTGCACCTTAGATAAGACTACCAAGGTATTCAGATTGCCATAATTATAGCCATCATATATTATCACAAATAGCAGTTGATACCCCCCCCCACCCACACCCCCCACACACAAAAAAAAAAAAAGAAGATAAAACTCAGTCTCTGGGGCTGAGGGAACCAAAAACAAGGAAAATGAATGACATGCGAAAATAACAGAAGCAAAGCAGAAAATGAGATTCTCAAGTGGAATAATTGGAATTAGTAACAAGAAGTTGTGAATGGTATTCCCTTTTTATCTTATCCCTTATCTCATGATCACAATGCTTCTCCAAGTGTCATGTTACTATCTATACAAAACTCCATTGCTCGGGCAATTATAATGAATTTATCTTTTCATTTTCACAATCTTTTCTTCTTCTCTTGGTGACTTAGTACTCCCTCTAACTTTCTATTTGCACGGTGCAATTAGATGTGTAAAATGAGGTGCAAATGATATATGTCTTTTGTTGTTAGTAGTACAGGAAACCTGGCACGACCCCGATTTTCCTCCGTAGGATGTCGTGATGGCACCTAGTCTCTAATACTAGGTAAGCCTAACATTCATGATATAACTGAAATAATGATTAAGGTCGAAATAACTCAACATAATATGAAGGAAACTCCGCAATTCAACATATCAACTCCCCAAAATCCGGCGAATACAAGTCACAAGCTCTGTATAGTAGTACTGAATATCCCTATACATCAATGTCTATAAAAGGATAAGAAACAGAATAGTCTAGGTAGAGGGGGACTCTGAGGCCTGCGGACGCCGACAGGTATACTTTGAAGTCTCTGAAGCTGAGATCTCGCTAGTGCCTAAACTGGTAGGAGGTACATGCACAAAAAGATGTGCAGAAGCGTGACATGAGTATGCCACAGTGGTACCCAGTAAGTGCCAAGGAAACATGACGAATAATTTAACGGTGCTGTAATAATAACAATGGAAATGAAACAAGTAAGGAATATGCCAAAATTAAATACACAGAATCAAGGCAAATGATGCATCACGGAAGAAAACAAGAAATGTTAAGTCAAGGAAACAAAACAACCAAACACAAGTGAAGTAATAGAGAAATACCAACAAGAGTCACCACCGAGGTACCGCCTCGTAGTCTCAAATCGCAAAAATAATCCATAATCTTTGTTTATATCACAAAAAATTTAGTTTTGAAAATCATTTTTCCCGAAATAGCATCACACGTTTTAGCCCACCTTATCACACCACGTGGCTTCAAGTAGTTCCCCTACTAGCAACACGCGTATGAAGCTTACCTTATCTCACTGCATGCGTTTCAGCGGTGCCGCACATGCGGCCCAAAGTGCGCAGGTGCGATTGCACCATACACAACCCAGTTTCAGCAATCACACAAGTCCAATTTTGATCCGGATTCAATCCGAACCACACCCGGGGCCCTCGGGACCCCGTCCGAATTACCAACAAGTTCCAAAACACACAACGGGGCCAAAAGTGACATCAAACAACATCATTCTACGAATCGCAACCCAATTCATGCCTATGAAACTATGAACTTTCGAATTTCAAAACTAATGCCGATTCATACCAAAACAGTTCCGATGGACTTCAAACTTTGCACACTAGTCATAAGTGACATGACAGACCTATTTCGACTTCCGGAATCGGAATCGACCCCGATATCAATAGAGTCAACTCCCAATCAAACTTTTCAACCTTCAACTTTCTAACTATCTGGACACGCTCCTAAGTCTAAATCACCATACAGAGCTATTGGAACCGTCAAAACTCCATTCCGGAGTTGTCTACACAAAAGTCAAACTACGGTCAACTCTTTCAATTTAAACTCCAACTTAGGGACTGTGTGTCCCCATTTCACTCTGAAACTCACCCGAAACCAAACACCCCCAGCAAGTCACGCAACCACAATATGACATAGAGGAGACAATAAATAGGGGATCGGGGCTAAAATACTCAAAATGGCCCGGCCTGGTCGTTACAAAACCATTGGTTCAATGGTCATATTAATGTTTTAATCCCAAGATGGTAAACCTAAATTTCTCAAAATTTCGTCGGAATGTTGTGGAACATCTATGTGTCCTTTTTTTGTTGAGAAAGGTAACATTGAAGAACATTTTTGTTTCTTAAACTACTTAATTAAATATTTCGGAGGGAAATTTGTAACAATGGGATCAGAATGTTGTGCAAGATGTTGAACGTGAATCTTGAGGATTCTGATGGAACCTCTATTCAAATTAGAAGGGTTGTGTTCAGCTTAATCATCCTATGCGTTGTTAAATACACAGGAACCATTAGAGGTTTTTGGTCATATTAGAGTCAAATGACTAGGACTTACCCGCCCCCCATGCCCAAAAAAAAAGAGAGAGTCAAATGCTGAAATTTGTTTAGACTAATAAAAGTAACTGGAGCAATGCATTGTACAGGCATGGGGACTCGTATTTCATCAACGGGACAAAATGGTGGACCAGTGGAGCCATGGACCCCAGGTGCAAAATTCTCATTGTGATGGTTAGTTATTTTTGCTTCTCAACGCGAATTAATTTGTTCTATTTATACGTTTTTGTTCAAGCCAATTAGTCTGGATGAATGGCAGGGAAAAACTGACTTGGCAGCTCCAAAGCATAAACAACAATCCATGATCTTGGTGGACATCAAGAGTCCTGGTATTACCGTGAAGAGACCGCTGACAGTATTTGGTTTTGACGACGCCCCTCATGGTCATGCAGAAATATTATTTGAGAATGTATGTGTTCCAGCCAATAATATCCTGCTTGGCGAGGGGCGTGGTTTCGAGATTGCACAGGTAAGAGTTGACGTTAAAATATATTATGATATTCAATGAGCTAATTCTTTGATGCCGCATAATCATCAGAAGTTCCTAAATCTGTTTTATTCAAACAATCATTATGCTTTTGCTTTCCCCTTTGAATTTGATATGTCCCAGGGAAGTATTTAATGTCTGTGCATTTATATGTGTTGATATTTTAGTGTCACCCTTTGTTATTCAAAATATTAAATATACGGGTTTGAGGGGGAAAGAAATAGAGAAATCTTCCTTTATCAAAGAGGAAGGGGGGAGGGAGGAGGGGAGGTGGGGAGGGGGGAAGCAAGGGAGGGAGGGAGAGAGAGTCCTGCTCCCTTGTTTAAGTTAGTAGGTACATTTTTAAAGGGGTCATCACAGTGCTGTGAAGAGTGTGAAGCGAGTAAAAGCGACAAGCCCCTTTTCGCTTAAAGCGAGAAGCGGAGCTTGCTTTTATGAAGTGAAGCAAAATTTTAAAAAAAATTAAAATAAATACTGCATAGACAATACATGTAACTGTAAGCAAATGCTCAACACTTCAACGTAAAAAACTAAAGAGTAGCATCAATTAAAGCACAAAATGAGCATCTTATTCTTCTACAAGATTGTCAGATTCTTGTATTCCACTATCATTATCTATGTTGTGTGGACTCTCCAAATGTAGTCGCACCCGTGTATCCTTCAAAAATGCACTGCTTTTGGAGGATCCGACATGTATCCGGCCACATTTTCGGAGAGTCCGAGCAATATAGATCATTATTATGTTGCTCGTTATCTTCTTCAACTTCTTCTTCTTCATCAACTAGGGACAAAGTAGCTGTTTCTTTTCCCTTCCTCTGTGAGCTCGAAGTTGAAGGTACTCCTCAAACCATAAATCCTCTCCCAATTTGACGTGCCTCCACAACATCATCCCAAGTGAAATCAGAAGTTTCCTCAAATACGTCTTCATCCGCATGATCTTCCGGGACTCCAGATAACCATTCATTAGCATCATCGATGTTGTCCAAACTAATTGGATCAATTATATTGCAAGCGTTGTAACGACGCCTCTATGTTCTATTGTACTTGATGAAGAGTAGATCATTGAGACGCTTCAAGGTTAGCTTGTTTCTCTTTTTGGTAGCAAATAATAAGTAATTAGTAACATTAGGACAACTGGGATAATTTAATTATCTCAATACACTAAATCTTTCTTCTTAGTTCTTACATGTTCAAACACGCTCCAATTCCTTTCACACCCGGATGAGCTACACGTTAGACTTAGAACCTTGATGGCAAACTTTTGTAATTCTGAAGTGGAATGGCCATATTGCTTCCACCATTCAACTGTAAAAGTAGAACAGTTATTCAAAACATAATATTTATAAAGAAATAACTTATTAACTATAAAGCAACATATAAGCACTCGCTCACGTGGTGACTTCATCTTTCTTTGTCTAATAGCCATGTTCTTTCAAAAAGTTGCTCAGCATTCCTATAAGCACTAAATTGCTCTGTTATTTTATCTTTCACGGATTCTTCCGGTATCAACTTCTCAATACATTCAATGTATCCATTCCACAATTTTTCATCTCCTATAATCCTTTCTTCATTGTCATACAAGAGCTCCGGGTTCAAAACAAGTCTAGTTGCATGCAAAGGGCGATGATTCTGATCTGTCCACCTTTTATCTATGATCTCAAAGACTCTTTTATACTATTTTTGATCACTAAAAGAGTCTCGAATAGCCTCATTTGCCCTATCCATTGCTTCGTAAAGGTAGCCCATTGGTGGTTTTTGCTCCCCATTCACCAAACGAAACACTTTAACTAAAGGACCACCAATCTTCAATGCATGAACCACATTATTCCAGAATGAAGTAGAAAGCATAATATCTGCAGATTCTCTCCCTCGAGCTTCCCTTATGGAACTGTTAGTGTACTCATCTGAAACAAACAACTTCTTCAAATTGCTTTTTTGTTCGTACATCCTATGCAAAGTCAAGAAAGCGGTAGCAAATCTTGTCTTTACAGGTTTCACCAAGCTTCTTTGTTTGGTGAATCTCTTCGTCATATTCAATAACAAAGACCTTTGAACAATATAGGAATGCACTCTAATTGCCTGATTAAAGACTGAATTGAAGGGTCTTTCTTTGAAAATATCACCGAAGATCAAATTAATGCAATGTGCTGCACAGGGAGTCCAATAAATATGCGGGTACATTACAAATATCAAATCACCAGCTATAACATTTTCACCGGCGTTGTCCGTGACAACTTGAACATCATTTTCTACTCCAATAGAGTCTATTGTACGCTTGAACAAGGAGTACTTTTTGGTTGAACAAGTAGAAGAGTTTCTTACATCAACAGACTCAAGAAACAAGCTTCCCTTAGAAGAATTCACCAACATATTGATGGTCATTTTTCCATTTCTTGCCGTCCACTTATCCATCATAATGGAACAACCAAACTTGTTCCATTCTACTTTGTGCTCCTCCGCGGTTTTGTTAGTCTCTTCCACCTCTTTTTTTTTTAGATATGAACCTCTAACTTCATGATAAGTTGGAGGCTTCATTCCTAGACCATATTGGCCTACGCCTCAATCAAAACAGAAAAAATGTCAGTATAATTAACACAATTAATAGAAGACTTGCATCATACATCTACCGCGCAAATATTGCAACTGCACAATCCCTCAAAATCGCTTTGGCATCAATTTGACGATTACCACTTTTCTCTCCCTTATCTCCTGGTTTTTGCTGGAAATAACATTCTATAGGACCTTTAGTCTTAACAGTAGATCCACAACTTGAAGACATTGTTTGTATCCTTCCCCGCTTTTGTGATTTTAATGGAAGTGACGAACCATCGTCACCTTCTTCTATTTCATCATCATCATCAAGATTATGCAGTTGTTCTTGTTCATGATGCATTTGAGTCTGTAACTCTTTTTTTTTTTCTTTAAGGTATGTTTTCATTTCTTCCTTCACATGCGGCGGAACTTTAGGACAAGATGCGGCGTTTGGATCACCACCGATTAGATGAAATTTTTATGATAGATTCTCTCATTCTAAATCTTGTTACAAAAAAGACATCTAATTGCCATCTTGTTGGTCTCGCTAACTCTTACAGAATAAGCCCAAGCTAGGTCTTTCCTATGTTCTTTTGGTGCCATTAAAAAACAACTGAATAACACATAAAAAAAGCAATAAGAACTGAGAATAAATGATACGAAAGTATACCCAAAAAAATGGCAGTATAACTTAAATGAAAAAGAATTGGGCTGCATTTCGCTGCAATTTATCACTAAAAACAGAAAAAGAAGAAGAACTCAAGGGGAAAAAAAATTGTCAGCATTTCACTGCTATTTTGAGACTGAAACAGTGAAAAAATTTGTCAGCATACTGGGCTTGAACTTGATGATCTTGAGGTTGAAAAGTGCAGAACACTTGAACCCTAGTCGCCTGTTGTTCTCTGCTGCTGCCTGCTTGATGGTCTTTTTAGAAAAGAGAGCCTTTTTAATTTAATAACGTTGGCAGCCCAGTTATATGTAGAAGTGCTCGCTTTTGTCGTTTTTTTCGCTTTTACGCTTCACGCTTTTTTTGGAGAAGCACTCGCATCATGTAACCTGATATGCTTCACATCAGAGAAGCGCCAGATGATCCGCTTATTGCCTCGCACTTTAAGCGCTGAAGCGATCACTTTTAACAACACTGGGTCATCATTTTACAATTCGACACTGAGGCTTATGGAATGCTAAACTGCTCATTCTGGTTATCTGAGGGAAGATGTCTGCAGCATGTCGAATAGCATCTGAAACTTGGTTGTTGCTGTATTCTTATTCTTGTAGGGTAGGTTGGGACCTGGAAGATTGCATCATTGCATGAGACTAATAGGTGCAGCAGATCGCGGCATGCAGATGATGGTTCAAAGGGCCCTTCAAAGAAGAGCCTTTGGAAAATTAATTGCTCAACAAGGCTCATTCCTTTCTGATGTTGCTAGGGTAAGGTTTTTTTTTTGCATTTAAGCATAATCTCCCATAACAGAAACTGCTTTGCTAGAATATTTTTGTATCTTTTTCTATAATTCTATTTGAAATTATAAATGACAATGGACTTTACAGTGTCGAATTGATCTGGAGAAAACCAGATTACTGGTTCTGGAAGCTGCTGACCAGCTTGATCGGCTTGGAAACAAAAAAGCCCGTGGTACAATCGCAATGGCAAAGGTTAGTAAGAGCGTCCTGACAGTGATTTACATGATTAGCATTGTATCTCTTTTTGAGGATACTTGAGCAGGATTATATGGTTTACAGGTTGCTGCTCCGAATATGGCATTGAAGGTGCTTGACACTGCAATGCAAGTGCACGGTGGTGCTGGTTTATCAGGCGACACTGCTCTTGCTCATCTCTGGGCTACAGCTAGGACGTTAAGAATAGCAGATGGTCCTGATGAAGTACACTTGGGGACAATTGCGAAGATGGAACTACAAAGAGCGAGACTATAAAAAGTTGATATACATCCTTTTTTTTAACCTTTGGATGATCCAAATAATTTGTCCCGGACAAGCTCAACCTCTACCGGCAACAAGTAAAGAATAATTGATGAATCCAAACTATTGGAAAAAGTGGGCAGAGAGCATGAAGCAGAAAGCTATAAAATAAGCCAATAATCATGGTGAAAATCAGTATAAGCCATATAGTGCTTGGATTGTATCATTTTCTTGGTCAAATAATGGTGTCAAGTTTGTAGCACCTAAATAAAACTTACCAGCTGATGTATACATGATCTCCAATTTCTTTGAGAATTCCGAGTTTGCAACGTCTTGGTATTTACATGAGCTTTCTTCACTTTGCTCTGTATGAAATTCTTGAAGTTGTATTAGATTGCATTATTGGAACATAACTAGTGTTAATTTCCTCACTTTTATCAATCCTTTATTTTTCCAGTTTTCTTTTCATGATACGTATAATAAGAGCACCTGGCTTTGCTCATTCACAAGGATTCGATTTTATGTCCAAGCATCACATGCCAGCAGTGTGGTCACCATCGTAGGTACTCAAGATATCGTGTCCGGAGAGGTAGATATATAGGACTAGTAGTTGCTTGATCGGGACTCTAGCTCTATTGCGAGCCAAAAACTCAATTTATACGCCCCTTTTCTTTATTTACGGAGATTCTGTCCTTTATCAGCTCGGAGTAAATAAAGAAGAGTTGAGGATGACTTAATCGCAAAAGAGGACCCCCTCATCCCGTGGCTAGGAACATTTATGTAGATGAGATCCATAGTACCAAATTGCCAACTATGGGTAGGTATAATGGTCACTCAAATGAAATCTATAATAAGGTTATCTGTCTTTTGAATAAGATGACGATGCATTATTAATAAACTTAATCAGCCATGTTTTCGGCAAAAATAGCATGGGCTAGCCAATTTTCAAATTAGCCAACGTTTGCAAAGTTATTGAAAAATAGTTATTATTTTGCTGCAACACGGAAAGTTCCAGCATAATATACTGGAGATTGAAGCACCTGTGCATGAGCTTCCTGCATATGCTGGACCAGTATATTATGCTAGAACTTCAGTATATTATGATGGAGTTCCATCATAATATACTGGAGTTCCAGCATAATATACTGGTCTAGCATAATATGCTGGAAGTTAACCTATAAAAATTTGAACTCCGGTAAATTATGCTGGAATATTTTCCGGATTTTAAACAGTATTTTCGTTCAAATTTATCTCTACATGAAAATTGGCTAAATTTCGATTACTCTTAAACTGTGGCTATTTTTTAATTACCACTTGTAAATGTGGTTATTTTTTAATTTCACCCATGTTTTCATGCACTTTGTTCCTTTTTCTTTTGAAATAAATAACGATGCCTTTATCAAATTGTTTTGAGTGAGTCTGAGAAGTTCAGCATTGAAACATTTCATTTATCACTTTATTTGATTAAAATGCATTATCTAACTCTGTACGCCTTAATACTTCAATCAATAACGTGATTACGAATAAAAGATGATAATTTGCTTATATACCTCTTCTAAAGTTTTTTTTGCTGATAATAAATAGATTAAATATAAATTGTGGTATTCAAAGGGTAAAGCTGTATAATGCACAAGTTAGAAACAAACAGGAATTGAATTAACCAGTAAAATTCCATTTACCAAACCTTAATTGTAGGAAAATCTAAAGTTAATAATGAATACTTATTAACAGCCTTGTCTTTCGTTGAGACCATTTCACATCCTCACATCTTCAACTGAAACCAACAATAATTTCGTTAATTTACACTATAAATAGTTTCTCCATTTTTAGAAAATATATCATTCAGAGCCAAGGGGCATTTACCCTCTCTAATAAGAAAACACCCCCCCAAAAGCTCTGCCAACAATAGAACAAAACAAAAAAAACATTTTTTCTTTTAAAGGAAAAAAAAAACACAAAGGAAAATTACAAAATTATGGCTAACAAAATAGCCATTGCTGGCTTAGCCTCAATTCTTGTAGTGGCTTGTGTGGTAGCAGCAGCTGTTACCATTACCAAAAGAAATAGCAGTGGTGGTGATCCTGTTTCAAATGATGGCGAAATTTCAACCTCAACAAAATCAGTACAAGCAATGTGTCAACCTACTGATTACAAAGAAGCTTGTGAAAAAAGTCTTGCATCAGCCAAGAACACAAGTGATCCAAAAGAACTTATGAAAGTTGCATTTGAATCAACCATTACTGATATTAGAAATGCCATGAAAAATACTAGCTTGATTCAAGAAGCTGCTAAAGATCCAAGAACAAAAGATGCTTTACAAACTTGTGAATCTCTTCTTAATGTTTCTATTGATGATTTAAGAAGGTCATTTGATAAAGTTGGCACCTTTGATATTAACAAGATTAAGGATTATACTGATGATTTAAAAACATGGATTAGTGCTTCAATTACTTATCAAGAAACTTGTTTAGATGCTTTTGAAAACACAACTGGTGAAACTGGTGAAAAAATGAAAAAATTACTCAAAACTGCAGGGGAACTTACTAGTAATGGTCTTGCTATGGTTTCTAGTTTTGGTGAAATGCTTACAGATTTACATATCCCTGGAATTAGTCGACGATTATTGACGACGGATTCTGAGTATACATCAGCGTTTGTTGAGGCTGGTTCCCGTCGGCTTCTTCAAGTTTCTGGTACAAAGCCTAATGCTGTGGTTGCTCAGGATGGAAGTGGACAATATAAGACTATCAAAGAAGCACTTAAAGCTGTGCCACCAAAGAATAACCAGACTTTTGTTATCTTAATCAAGGCTGGTGAATATAAAGAAATGGTTGATATTCCAAGGAGTATGATAAATGTTGTGTTTATTGGTGAAGGCCCAACCAAGACCAAGATTACTGGTAATAAGAACTATGCTGATGGCACTGGCACTTACCACACTGCCACCGTTGGTAAGTCATTTTAGTTCTGTAAACAAATTTGTGTTTTCGACACGGACAGTGTTATTACTTTACACAGTATGGCTAATACAACAACAACAACCCAGTATAATCCCACTAGTGGGGTCTGGGGAGGGTAGTGTGTATGCAGACCTTACTCCTACCCTGGGGTAGAGAGGATGTTTCCGATAGACCCTCGGCTCACTCCCTCTAAGAACTCCCCACTTTACTCTCGGGGTGACTCGAACTCACAATCTCTTGGTCGGAAGTGGAGGGTGCTCACCACTAGAGCAACCCACTCTTGTCTAATACGACCTACACATTAATTGGTAGCTCTTTATATCAATTCTGATGTGACAACTTGAAAAAAATAGAGTAATAACTTGCCATAACCAGTTAAATTTGATTAAGAAAAGGACAGCCCGATGCATGAAACATCCTGTGTTCATGCGGGTGTGATGTAGTGACCCAACCCTGACGCAAGCATCAATGACTGATTTCACGGCTCAAACTCGTGACCTATAGGTCAAGCAGAGACTGTGTTACCATTGCCCAAGGCTCCTTTTCAAACAGTTAAATTTGACTCTAATGTAAAAAAAAATTACACCACCAACATATATAACTTTAACTCTTTTAAAATGTGCAGCCGTGAATGGAGATGGATTCGTAGCAAGGGATATAGGATTCGAGAACACAGCAGGAGCAAAGAAGCACCAAGCAGTTGCACTCCGCGTCTCAGCTGACAAAACAGTTTTCTACAACTGCAACATAGATGGATACCAAGACACACTCTACACACATTCCTACAGACAATTCTACAAAGACTGTACCATAACAGGCACCATTGATTTCATCTTTGGTGATGCATCGGCCGTGTTCCAGAACTGCAAGATGATTGTTAGAAAACCAGGTGAAAATCAAGCTTGTATGGTCACTGCTCAAGGAAGAAAAGATCATCGTGGAGTTGGTGCAATCGTATTACAAAACTGTGATATAAAAGCTGAGCCAGCTTTTACTAGCTCGCAGCCACCAATTAAAGCATACCTGGGACGTCCATGGAAAGAATATTCAAGAACTATTATCATGCAGTCGTATATCGATGGGTTCATTGATCCTGAAGGATGGGCTCCATGGAATGGAAATTTTGCACTTGATACTTTGTTTTATGCAGAGTATCAGAATAGAGGACCAGGAGCAATCGTTGATAAAAGAGTTAAATGGGGTGGTTATAAAAGAAACATTTCGCCACAAGAAGCTGAGAAATATGCTCCTGCTCATTTTATTGACCAAGAAAACTGGATTAAGAAGACTGGTATTTCCTACTAGGAAATTATAATATTGGCTGCGCGTGATTAATGTTTAACTGGAAAAAAAAATATGATTCCCTAATCCTTTTAACGAGTTTTATTTTCTACAGATAAAAATATGTTTATTTAATTTTCTATTACTTCTACCCTGCGATGTCCTTAATTTTAAGTTATTGATATCTGTATTGTAGCTTATGCAAATTCAAGAGTTAATTCAACTGGACTTCAGCTTGTTTATATATTCTTTTTTCCACTTTTATTTGCAGTATTATATCTCTCCTAAAATCTATTTCATGGTTGTTTCTTTTAACCGTTTAATTTTGGGTTGCTCAATATGATGTCCTTAACCTCCCTTTTTTTTCTTTTTTCTTTTTTCTGGTATTGTGATGAATCGGAAATTTCACGGAGAATTATTAAACGCAGTTAGCACCCCACTCAATAAGTAATTATAGAAGCTAATAGGATAAATGATGAATAAGCATAAGTTGAGCATTATAATACTGAACTTTTCCACGTAATTGCGAGACCAATTTGAAAATGAAATCACCAATATATTGGTTTATAT
Organism: Nicotiana undulata; assembly: GCA_005239495.1. Taxonomy (NCBI): domain Eukaryota; kingdom Viridiplantae; phylum Streptophyta; class Magnoliopsida; order Solanales; family Solanaceae; genus Nicotiana; species Nicotiana undulata. The sequence continues at coordinate 29,220 of ML292856.1, read as the reverse complement.
GGTGTCCAAAAACAAGTGAAGAAATATCTCAGCAATGCAAATTAATTGAAGGGAGAGAGGTGTAACTTCCCAAGTTACACGAGGTCTTGTGTCGTAAAAAAAATTCATTCCAGAATTATTGGTGTTTACCCGAAAAACTATATAGTTGAATTTGTTCATGGTTCTAGACAAGTGAATTAATTTGATCCAAAAAATAATGAAATAACTGATGAAATATAAAATACTTAGCCTTAGAATGTGAATGGAATGGCAAAGCCGATAAATTGGGAACAAAGTTTTCGGGCACAACAATGATAAAATCAAAAGCGAGAAAGTAAAATTGTATTAAAAATGTTGTATAGAATGTAGTGTAAGCTAGCCAGAAAATTCGTCTCTGTTACAATGATAACCGAGCTCCTTATTTATAGCGCTATGTCTAGGTAAGGAAAACCTACGATCATGCCCCTCTTTAATGTCAAAGATGAGGGTCATTGATGAAAGATGTAACGTTGGTTAAGAATGCCAAATTCCTTGTAACGGACCACCACCCTTAATGCTATTAAATATTTTGTATTAAATGTTACTGGTCAAAGAGAATTTAATACTCCTTTATGACCGTTATTCCTCTCTGTGACAAGCGAGATAGCTGCGTTCGGTGACCATCCCCATCTTATGTTCCACTTGTTCTTCCTTTAAGAAGCCACGTGTCATGTCGTATTTTTTTCCTATACAGATAGTCCCCCTACTTCCCGGTGACACAATCTTAAGTTGTCGGGAAGTTGGTAGAAAGCACCTTTTTGGCCGGCATTACTAGAACTCCCTCTGAAGTTCTCTGACAGTTGATCAGACACACGTCTCTCCACATTTAATGCGCCAAACACGCGTCATCCCACGATTCAGCATTGCTTTGCCGATTATCGAGGTAATCATGGCCATGAATTTAGCTGCCAAAATTTTACTTATACACATCATCATTCTCCTATGCACTTCATAATCTCTCAAACTTCTAATTTGCATCTTTATCTCCCAACTTTTTCTCTGATATTCTTTGAACCAGAAATTTCCTACCGCGTATTCCAATGGCTTTCTCTTCAAAACGTGTCAGTTCTTCAAAAGGCAAGAACAAATCGAGGATTCTGTTTGTCCAACAGTGGGTTCCATCATCCCAAGAAGGCTTAGTACTTCGAAGGATTTTGAAGAGAAATTTCCTACTGCTAACCCTCGCACATAGGTTGTTAGTAGGTACCCTTCTTCTATTCGCCCTTCTAGAATTCCCACTGTGATAGAAGTCTGCTGCTGCCTGAGTTAAATATTATTGCTCCTGATTGATCGGAGAGAGTGACCCTTCCTAGGGAAGGTTTTACATATTTCTTCATGTATCCCTTTACTTTGGGTGTGTTTTCTTTGAGCGGAGAGCTTGATTTCGTGATTGCGGAGTTTTGCCTTCGCTACCAGGTGTGTTTGGCATAAGTAAGTCCTTCAGTGTGGAGGTAGGTCTCCTGCCTTCGACTCTTATGCCTAGAAACGAGAGAGGAGCTAACCCTAGCTCATATGATGAATCTTTATTCCCCCAAAATCTTTCGCAGGGGAATGATAAACCTCTGCAAGCGTGGCCATCATGCTTTGCTGTCTAGCATGGAAGATGACAACGAACGTGGGCGGATGAAATGGTTCGTTTCAGTTTCAACCAGTGACATTGTTCCAACAACGGCTTCATCCTTTCTAGTTGCTTGGAACAGTTCTCATAAGTTCTCTTTAATACACCTCGTCTTACTAAATATTCTTCCATGTTTGTATTGATCCTTCAATCTTCATTTGTTTCAGCGACTGGATCCCACCAGTGGTAGAGAGATCGGACCGGTGGATTCAAAATATCTTGGACATCTCAACGCCCAAAACCCTTTTGTGGAAAGAACTATCCATTAAATACGGGTGGAAGGCCAAAAATTATGGTAACTTAAGTTTACCTTGTTTCCACTTTTTGTATATGAAGAAATTGGTTGAACCCTTCTGACTTGTTCACGAAATTAGATCTACCTGCGGGCTTAGTTGATGTCCTCGAGGAGGATGCTTTGGTTGATCCTGCTGATGCGGTGAGACTGCTTCAGGAGGCACTTACTCGAACAGGCATCTCCGGGCCTGCTTCGGGAACAAACGTTTCTTCACGGAGTTGTAACGACTCAGCCGGTCGTTTCGTAGAATCTACATTATATTTACTGTTTCTGCCTTGTCATAGGTTGGTTATACTGTTTATGATGTGTTGGATCCGGTTGGCTCAGGTTCAGAATGGTTGTAGTGAGAATCGAGACACTTAGTCTCTAAAAATAGCTTTATAGTTGAAAAAGTCAACTAAGAGTTGACTTATTGGTAAACGACCTCAGAATACGGATATTATGGCTCGGATAGATTCGTTAGGCGATTTGAGACTTAGGAGTATGTTCAGAATATTTTTGTGATGTCCGGTGTAGAATTAGGCTTGAATTGGCGAAAGTTAGTTTTTGACGATTTCCGATCGGAAGTAGAAAATAGGCTATCGGGGTCGGAATAGGTTCGTAATGCCATTTTTGATATGTGTGCAAAATTTCAGGTCAATCGAAGGTGTTTTGGTTGGTTTCGGCATCGTTGGTGGAATTTAGGAATTTCAAAGTTCATAGGCTTGAATTTGATGTGATTTTGGTGGTTTGATGTTGTTTTTAGTGTTTCAGGGGCTTGACTATTTTTTGTTTTGTTTTTGTGCAGTAGGAAATCCTTCACTGTGATCGCGTGAGGAGAGTCGCGATCGCATAAGTGTGTTCGCGATCGCAGAGGTTGGGCAGCTTAAGCAGTGCGATCGCGTGGGAGTTCATGCGATCGCGTAGATAGAGAGGCGTGTGTGGGGGCTGGTCAGTTGTGCTACGCGATCGCGTGGATAGGACCGTGATCGCGTTGGTTTGAGGCATAATGAATCGCGATCGTGTGGTGTTATTCGCGATCGCATAAGGTTAAATAGTGTGGTTGTGAAATTGCTCTTCGCGATCGCGACCTGATGTCCGCGGTCGCGATGAAGAAATACTTGGGCATTATATATTAAATCAATTCGCGACCCTTTCCCACTTTTCACCATTTTTGAACGGGAATAGAGTTTTTTGAGGGTTTTTGAAGAGGGAAACGTTTGTGCATCATTGAGGTAAGCTTTTTGTACTTATTAACTCTATTATATGTGATTAAAGACCTTATTAACATTGTTTAATTGGGGAAAATCAGTGGGAAAAGGAAAAATTAGGGCTTGAGTTTAAGAGACCTTCTAGGGGTGATTTGAGGGGTCAATCGGACTCCGATTTTAGAGTTCTTTATATATATAGACTCCTGAGATGATGAGGATCATTTTGGTATAAGTTCGTCGAGTTTTGAGATGCGAGCTCGGGGGTCGGGTTTTGTGCATAAAATTGATATTTTTTTATCGAGTTTCATCCCTTTAGCATAATTTGATGTGAAAAATCTGAACTTGATAGATTTGGAGCGTTCAGAAGTTGATTCGAGAAGCAAGCGTGTTGCGGAATAGCTTTTCGGGCTAGTTTGAGGTAAGTAATATCTTTAAATCCTGTCATGAGGGTATGAAACCCCAGACTTTACATCCTTTCACGGATTTGGAGTGACGCACACACTGGATGACGAGTGTGGGGCATGCATGAATTGGAAATTTGGAAAGATGTTCCTTTTGGGGAACTATTGAGTTGTGAAACTGCTTTTAAAGCATATGTTTTATAGTATTACTATGTTTTGATGTATTTGGGTTGTAAGCTATGTTTGGGGCCTAGTGTCGATCTGTTCTAACCCTTTGGGGGATACTTTACTAATATTCCTCACTTATAAATTATGATTTTGCACTTAGTCTTTCTTACTAAATTTGTTTTGACACTTAGAGTTTATTGATATATTTCTTGAAATGAAATATTGTTTTGGGTCGAGAACCCTATTTATTTATGGCCCGAGTGGCATGTTGAGAGTGTCTAACAGAGTGAGGCCGAGGGACAATATTGTGAGGATGTTATGATATGAGAGAGGCCGAGAGCCTGAGTGATTGATGCCATGATTTGGCTTGTTTATAGTGCTTGGGCTGTAGGAGCCCCTTCGGAGTCTGTACTCTCCCCCAGTGAGCGCATGTACCTACTGAGTGCGAGTGCCGAGTGATTGGGAGGCATGAGTGACTGTGAGGTGCTAAGTGATTGTTACTGAGTAATGGTGAGGTGCTGAGTGACTAATTATGAGCGATGATTTAGCCCGAGGGGCAGTTTATAATGATATTTTACTGAGTTTTGATTATGATTCGTTTCATCTTTCAAATTGACATTACTGGAAGTTTAACTGAGAATCATTTGGGATAATATACTTGTTCAAAGGATTTTTACTGAAATTGGTTTTCAAACTTATGTATTACATGTACACTTTATGGAGACTCGGTATTTTACTGTTTTGTGGATTGGTGTTTTGTGTTGTGTGTTTCTTATCTTCAGACTTGATTTGTTTTCATTACTATTGAGTTGGCGTACTCATCATTACTCCCTGCACCTCTGTGTGCAGATCCAGGTACTGGTTCTGAGCAGTAGTCACTTGCGTCCGTTCGGCATCAACTTTGGGATTTTGAGGTAGTTGTCCAGCGTCCACAGCTTCTCCATTTCCCTTCCTTCATTAGTATTTAGTATTTTGTTCTGAGACAGTGTATTATGACATTAGCAGTATTATCCTCATTCTTATATGCTCGTGATCAGTTGACTCCAGTTCTGGGGGATTTGTATAGACGGTCAGATTATATTATGCTTGCTTAGGGACTTAGAGGAATTTTTATGCTTATTATGCTGGTTATTAATGATTTGAGAAATTATATTAAAATAAATATGTAGTTATGTGATTGTTGGCTAGCCTGGTTCCACGATAGGCGCCATCACGACCTGTTAGGATTTGGGGTCGTGACAAGTCGGTATCAGAGCCCTAGGTTACATAGGACTTAACGGTCATGAGAAGGTTTAGTAGAGTCTTGCGGATCGGTACGGAGACGTCTGTACTTATCTTCGAGAGGCTACCGAACTCTTAGGAAAATCTCATTTTCTTGACCTCTTTCGTGTCATTCTATTGATTCTGGAAATCTAAACTATTGTTGTTTCATTCTCTCACATATGGTGAGGAAACGCGCTACTGATCAGGGTGACCAGACACCAACCAGACCCAAGAGGGGACGAGGTCGTGGTGGAGTTAGGGGATCAGCCCGTGCAGCAATCAGGACAATACCAGTGGATCCCCCTATTATTCAGGACCAGGTTCCCATCGAGGGTGCTCCAACGGGACAGGCTCAGGCACCGGCAAAGCCTATTGTCATTCCGGGTCTTTAGGAGACCATGGCTCAGATATTGACAGTATGTACCAGTTTGGCTCAGGCAGTTGCTATGTCTACTACTGCCACTGCAGCTAGGGTTGTGCATGGATCGGATCGGATCGGATTTAGCACATTTCGGATTCGTATTTCGTATTTCGAATTCTAGAAAATGCAATCCGAAATCCGATCCGAATTATATCGGATCGGATTCTAATTTTAAAGTTTGGATCGGATCGGATTTCGGATCGTAAATGCCTCAAAGTTGCAAACTAATATGTATATTTTCTTTGTAAAAGAGGCAATGCATTAAGAAAAATTCATGTTTATACAATTATGAGAGTACTATGGTGCCAATATAGCTAACTCTAGCAATTGTAAAGCTAATAACTTGGAGGAAGATGTAAAGGAAGTATTGACTATTCGAAATTAAAGTGTAGTATTTATACATTGCCTAATAATTTCGGATTTTGGATCAGATCGGATTAAAATATACCAATCCGAATCTGATCCGAAATCCGATCCAATCCGAAATCCGAAATCCAAAATTGAATGGATCGATTCGGATTTCGGATATCCGATCCAAATGAACAGCCCTAACTGCAGCTCAGGCCGGGGGAGGCACTCAGACTCCAGCTGCCCAGACACCTGAGCAGGTTGTACAGGGTACTCAAGCGCCGGGGGCAGTCCCAGTCCAGCGGGTTGCTCCAGTTCAGGACTATGTGGTCCCAATTTTGCCCGAGGATGAGCAGCGTAGGCTGGAGAGGTTCAGTAGACTTCAGCCTTCGACTTTCAGCGGCATAGAGGGAGAGGATGCCCAGGGTTTTCTGGATAAGTGCCAGAGGATACTCTGTACTGCTGGTATTCTGGAGACCAGTGGGGTCTCATTTGCTACATTTTGGTTTGTTGGTGCTGCTTTCACTTGGTGGGAGGCATTTGAGAGGCGTAGGCCGGCTGGTTCAACACCACTCAGCTGACAACAGTTCTCCATGATCTTTTTGGAGAAGTATGTTCCTCAGTCCCACGGAGAGGAGCAGCGTGGTCAGTTTGAGCAACTGCGCCAGGGAGAGTTGTCCGTCACACAGTACGAGATGTGGTTTTCTAAGTTGGCTAGACATGATTCTGAGTTAGTCCCTACTGATAGGGAGAGGAACAGGAGGTTTGTAAATGGTCTCACGTATCAGCTTCGGATCTTGATGACTAGGGAGAGGGTGTCAGGTGCCACATTCGAGCAAGTTGTTGACATAGCTCGGGATATTGAGTCGGTTCGCAGGCAGGACCGTAAGGAGAGGGAGGCCAAGAGGCCTCGGGGATCAGGTAGCTTCAGTGGTGGCCCTTCCAAAGGGCAGTTTCAGCACAACAGAGGTCGTCCATTTAGACCTCCTCATTTAATGTATGTTCAATTTTAACTTTTTAATTTTAGCAACATCTAATATTTTATATTCGCACCTTTCAATTTTTAGCAACATCTAATATTTTATATTTGCACCATTTATTTTTTGAGATAATTATATATTTTTGTACAATTATAACTTTAATATAATTAACTTACAATTTTACATAAAAATAATAAATGCACGAAAATTAATTTATCAACATTATACGCCAAAGTTAAGATGTAAAATTAATATTATAAAGGTATTACATAAACATAATTAGGTATATATAAAGAGATAAATTAAAAGCGTTAAATAATAATATAATAATAAAATATGCATGAATAGTAATGCGGGAGATGAATAATGTACCCTCATATTTGGGGGAACACTATTCATCCCTCATTTCGGGGGCAAAAATGAGAGAAGGCTGGAGCGGCATTGCCCCCATTATGGAAAAATGGAGGAGAGTTGGAGATGGCTTGAACTCAATTCCTACATTGGTACGTGTAGTTTTTAGGCGTTAGTCCTCGCTATTTACTGACTGTACTCCAAAATTATTTTAAACATCCAAATTACCATTATAATTCCGCGGAGCCCTGCCATTGGGAAGTATATACGGAAAAGGGTTCAAAATGCCCCTAAACTATTGGAAAGGTTTAACAATACCCTTCATCCACCTGTTAGGCTAAAAATATCCCTCCATCCACTTTTTTGGTTCACTTATGCCCTTTGACCGTTAGGTCAATGCTAAATTAAAAATTATTATTATTCTTTTTGTAAAACTTTAAAAAAATATTTTGCAAAATATTTACGTTTTTTTAGACTAATGCAACCATAGTCCACTAATTAAGTAAAGTCTTCTTCTTCTTTTTTTCAGTTTTTACAAAAAAATATTTTTTTTCCAATTTTTTTAAAAGCATTTTTTTTTTGCAAATATTGATTTTTTTTTTGTAAAAACAGCAAAAAAAATGTTTTCTGTTGAATTTTTGCAAATATTGAATTTTTGTTTCTGTTTTTACAAAAAAAAATGCTTTAAAAAAACTGGAAAAAAAAATATTCTCTTGTAAAAATTGAATTGTTTTTGTAAAAACTGAAAAAGAAAATAAGAAGACTTTACAAAATTAGTGGACTATTGGTGCATTAGTTTTTAAAAAACGAAAATAGTTTGCAAAATATTTCTTTTTTAAGTTTTATAAAAAGAATAATAATAATTTTTAATTAAGCATTAACTTAACGGTCAAAGGGCATAAGTGAACCAAAAAAATAGATGGAAGGGTATTTTTAGCCCAATAGGTGAATGAAGAGTATTTTTAAACTTTTTCCAATAGTTTAGGATCATTTTGATCCCTTTTCCGGAATATATATTGTTCACCTCCAATCTCCTCTACATTCACCGGAACTCTTATCTTTTTCAGCTCTCCGAGCAACTTCTAATGACTCTCGAAGCGATTTCTCGTGATCCAACAATCATTTGAGTGAGAATCGAGCACTGATACCACTAATATGATGTGAGCTAAAATTAAAAAATGTAGCTAAAATTAAATTAAGAACAAACTAAAACTAATAGCACCTAACAACATTCATTCCTTCTAGATTTGAGCCAATTGGCTCTTATAAATACTAGTGTAAGCCCGTAGCCCCCAAAAAACGTGGTTACGCTACTCAACTCTAACAAAATTGGCATGGACTAAATTTGGAAAGGAAAGACACAAATGGTCAATCTTTAAATACAAGAACTTGTATTGAAAAGTGTAAGGACCTAATTGTATCCATTAAAATTTAGGGTGTGTTCGGTATAACAAAAATATTTTCAGTGGAAAATGTTTTCTTGGAAAACAAGTAGTAATTTTATTCATTTTTCGGTATTTGGTACGTAAATTAAGGAAAATATTTTCTCAGGAGTATTCATAAATAATTTAGATACAATAAACATGAAGTCATAAACTTTCGAACCAACAACGTTCCGAACCCACAAATTTCATAAACTTCCGAACTGCTAAACTTTCGAAACCGCGAAATTTCGAACTCATAAACTTTATAATTTCTAAGCCCGTAAATTTCGAAACACATAAACTTCTGAACTCATAACTTATAAAATTTCGAAGTTGTAAGCCGAAAGATGAAAAAAGTAAAACTGAAAACATATAAAATAAAATATAAAAAATTCTTGGGGCAGGGGCGGGGGGCAGTGGGTAGTGGTGCAGAAAAAAGAAAAAAGAAAAAATTGAAATTTACTAAAAGAAATAGTTTTTGTGTGTGGGGGGGGGGGGGGGGGGCAGTTGGGGGATGGGTGGGTAGATGGGTTAGTAGGGTGAGTGGTGACAGAGAAAAAAAAACCTTTTTGGAGAGAAACATGGGGTGGAGTTAGGTGGATGGGTGAGTTGAAAAAGTATTACTATTTGATTTGGAGGTTCTATATATTTGCTCTTTTTCAATCAATTTTATTATACAAGTATACTATTTTGTTTAATAAACAAACTGATGGAAAAGGAAAAAGTGGAAATATAGAGAATCTTTAATACTTTTCATTTTCATTTTTAGTTTGTTAATGGAGGCTTGAGATGGTTTTAATTGGATAGGTTAAGATTCGTATAACTGATCGATCTCGACTTGTTTAGGACCAGTGCGTAATTTTGTTGTATTATTCGACACTACAGAAAGACAAAATCTGAGATCATATATATGCTCAACAGAAAAAGAAACTCTTGCTCTAAAATTTTCTCCTAATAAATAATTGTGTCAAGTAAAATACTGACAAACAAATTGTATGAATGAGATAATTTAATTGTAATACAGGAGCAAAAAAAATGAGAGATTTATTAATTAGCTAAAACAAAATAGTCCCAAGGGACCAAACAATGAAAAGAAGAAAAGGAAATAGAATAAACATAATGAAGTAATTTTTTGAAGGTTACATAAAACTTCAAAGAAAATTACACCTTCATCATGCCAGCCTCATAGGGAATATCAGCCTTAGGAAGAAAGGTACTATCTGTGGGGTTAATAAATTTACCAGCAGTAAATGAATTAGCAACATCTCCTGAAATTCCTTTCTGGTAACCTCTCCAATGACTAATTCTTTTGTCAAGGCTAGCTCCTGGACCTCTATTCTGATACTCAGCGTACCAACAAGTATGTAATCCAAAATCAGTTGTATTCCATGGTGCCCACCCTTCTGGATCAATGAATGCGTCGATAAACGATTGCATGATTATTGTTCGTGAATATTCCTTCCATGGACGTCCAAGATACGCCGGCTTTCGTGGGTTTGCTGCTAGGAACTCTGGTTCTGCTTTGATCTCACAATTTTGTATAACGAATGCACCTTTAGAAGCAGGTGTGGTCCTTCCCTGAGCAGTTACCATGACACTCTGACTATCACCTGGCTTCCTTACCATTAGTTTGCAGTTTTGGAATACGGCAGCTGCATCACCAAAGATGAAATCTATGGTTCCTGAAATGATACAATCGCGATAAAATTGTCTACCAGAGTGTGCGTATAGTGTGTCTTGATAACCATCGATTTTGCAGTTGTAGATAACTGCCTTGTCAGCATTCACTCGTAGTGCAACTGCTTGTTCTTTCACTGATCCTGCTGTGTTCTCGAATCCTATATCCCTAGCCACGAATCCTTCTCCACTCACACCTGCACACAATAATTTGTAATAATAGTAAGTTAGTACTATTTAGAAGGGAGTGCTGGCATTCAAGCCGTGTAAACAATAGACCTCTTGTGCTCCGGCTTTTCTCTTGACTAAGCGTGGATTTTAAGGAGAGAAAAAAAGAAAGAGAAAGACTTACCAACAGTGCAAGTATGCCAAGTTGAACCAATGCCAGAATCCTTGACGGCCTTATTACCAGTAATTTTGGTCTTGGTTGAACCTTCACCAATAAACACAACGTTTGTCATGCCTTTTCCGACTTCAACGTATTCTTTGTATATACCAGCCTTAATTAGGATAACAAATGGCTCTGTATTCTTCTTTGGCACAGCTTTAAGTGCATCAGCAATGGTCTTGTATTGTCCACTACCATCCTGAGCAACTACGGCGTTAGGCTTGGCGCTAGAAATTTGAAGAAGCTTACGGTTACTAGCCTCAATAAACGAAGATTCTTCAGCAGTTAACAATTTACGGCTAAGGCCTGTGGTTTGTGTGATCATTTCACCGAAGCTATTGACCATGGCTAGACCATTGAGACTTAGCTCCCGAGTTGTGTTCAATAGCTTCGTCATTTTCTCACCAGTGTCACCGTCGGTTTTTTCAAAAGCGTCCAAGCAAGTTTCCTCGTAAGCAACCACAGCACTAAGCCATGTCTTAAGGTCATCGACGATGTCCTTAATTTTGGTTAGATCAAAGCTTTCCAATTTCGATACAGAAGTCCTTAGATCTTCAGTGGCAAGATCAAAGAGCTCTTCACAAGCGTGAAGCGCGTCTTTGGTTTTAGGATCGCTAGCTGCTTTCATGATCAAATCAGTGTTCATGATTGCATTCTTAATGTCAGTCACAGTAGCTTCAAATGCCACTTTAATAAAATCCTTTGGATCAGAAGCATTTTTGGCTGAGGAAAGAGTTTTTTCACAAGTTTGTTTGTAAGGTGTAGGTTGGCACATAGCTTCTACTGATTTTGTAGAAGTTGTGACTTGGCCAGAAGATGAAGTTTCATCATTTTTTGTGAGTGTAACACATGCTGCTACCACACAAGCCACCACAAGAATTGAGGCTATTCCACCAATGACCACTTTCTTATTAGCCATTTTTTAAAATTTTCTTGTTTTTTTTCTTCCTTTTTTTGGGATTTTTGGGGGAAGGATCAAAAGGGAGTTTCCTATGAAACAACCCCTTTGGTTCTCCTTTATTGAAGAGAGAACTCTGAGGGGTAAGGCTGTGTTTATTTCCTGTTGTTTCTGACTTGTGATTTCTGTCTTATTTATAGTAGGGAGAAGCAATATGTTTGTGTGGATTACCTTAAATTTTTGTTGGAATGTGATGATCGGAAATGAACTCTGAATCCTCCCTATTTTAATGGTATATTTTTACTTTGTCAATACCATTAAATTAGGTCCATAAAACCATTCATCCAACCAGTTTGCATGACTTTTTCTTACTTAAAAAATCATCCGCCTCAAATTTAATAATACACTTTTAGCAACAAAAAAAATCATTTTTTAAATTAAAATAAAAAATCTTCACTTTGATTATTTCTCCAATATAGACTCATTGGGCAGTTCGATTCACGAAATATCCCGCGTTCACGTATGGTTTAGAGGTGGGCCGCACCTCAATGCGTGTGATGTAGGGAGCCTACTCTGATGCAAGTATCAATGACTGATTCAACGGCTTGAACCCTTGAACTATAGGTCTCACGGAGGCAACTTTACTGTTGCTCCAAGGCTCCCTTCCCGATATGGACTCATTGATTAGTACAATATTGTCAAAATTTCAAACCACGGATTTTCAAAAATATTGAAAACTATGAGTAATAAAATACTCCCTCCGGTCCAAAATAAGTGATTTTTGGATGTTTTCACACAGATTAAAAAACTCACCTTTTAACGTTAATTAGCAATGAAATTGACCATATTAACCTTTACTATCTCACATAAACACTCCCAACACATAACCCAACAATATTTACTCCAGGGGCAATGTAGGGGGAAAAATCACTCTTGAAATATGGAAAATCACTTATTTTGGACCACAAAAAAATGCCAAAAAGTCACTTATTTTGGATCGGAGGGAGTAATCATAGGATAAATTTTTGAGTGAATAAGGATCAAGTGATTCGACTCACTGATATTTATTTATTTAGAGGGTGTTTGGCTAAGCTTATAAGCTGGTCAAACTAGCTTATAAACACTTTTCAGTTTATCTACGCGTTTGGTAAAGATGAAAGTGCTTATAAGTCAAACATAATCCAAAAGCCATAAACTGGTCAAACTAGCTTATAAGCACTTTTCAGTTTATCTACGCGTTTGGTAAAGTTAAAAGTGTTTATAAGCCAAGTGCTTATAAGTCAAAAATAATCCAAAAGCCATAAGCTGGTCAAACTAGTTTATAAGCACTTTTCAGTTTATCTACGCGTTTGGTAAAGTTAAAAGTGGCCAAAAGTCATAAGTTGGTTCACGTACTATTTCAACNCCCCCCCAGTCTGCAATTTATGACTATTTAAGATAAACAAACTCTATATTCCTTTGCATATTTATATCTATGTGATTGTGTATTAATCTTTCAACTGTATGTAATAAATGAGACCATATCAAATTTTTGGTGTGTCAATAGTTATTTCTTTTCAAATATTTTGTCCTATTTAGGTTGATGTTTTACTGAGAAACTTTTTTCAATTTGTTGATTATTATAACTTATGATTATATATTATCATAAAATAAACTATATTTATCATAAAAGTTATCTTATCTAAGCACAGTTGTATTTAAAATATTTGGATAGATTTTGAATCTAAAATTTTGAGAAATTGCGCCCTTATAAGTGTAAACGGTTCAAATGTTATTTAAGTCATTTTAACAGAAAAAGAGCTTATAACCACTTTTTTATCAAATACTGTATCAGTTTATTATCAATTTCAGCACTTGTATCCAAACACGTAAGTGCTTATTTACTAAATCAATTTCAGCACTAAAAAATATTTTTCGGCACCTAATGCTTATCAGCTATTTCAAATCAGTTAATCCAAATGGATTCTTATTCGATAAAGAATCACCAAAAACAATGATGAACCTAATTAAGCCAAATAAAGGGAATGAAATTTGGCAGTATCAATCAATTGAACTCTGAACAGTCATTGTTACACGTACTTAAAAGCTTCCATAATTATTCGGCAAGGTATACAGTAGTTTTTTTCGATTTGCTTCTCGGGGGTGGCATATACATAATTACAATTAAGAGCCTTTTATTCTCATGTATATATATTGTCAAGACGTAAAACTTTAATTCTTTTTCTCTTCAGTAAAGAAAATCATTTTTGTTGGTGAACTTGGACTCCAAATATAGTTAATTTTGGTCATTAAATGCTTTTCAGCCCTTTGCTAATTTGATTTACAAAAGCTCACTGTCAAAATTATATGACGAGAATAAACATTTAATGAATTAACGTATATCAAAATTTTGTCAAGTTGTGCATAACTTCAGTTCCTAACTATGGTTAAGCTTTTCTTGATGAGTCCGATTCTCTCTAAGTGCACGTTAGCTTAAAATGCGCCAGCCATGGGCAAGAGAGCTCGCATACCCACTGGGAAGGCTTTAATGGCGAAGGAAGCTCAGGCATCACATGTAGCAGCTACGAGAGGTCAAAAACAAAGGCGAACCAGCGATTGAAATGCAGTCTGCACAAATTAGGTCTCAGTTACTCGAACTTAGTTTGAGCAACAGCAAGTTGGGGACAAATGCGGCAACTAAACCTAATCAAATTGGGACACAATCAGTGGGGAAATCATTTCTCCTAACCAATTGGATGCAGAACCAGCACAAATTAAGGTACAAGACAGAGATAAAGGAATGGAGAAAGTCCAGCAGCCGGAGGCAATAAAACAGGGACAGAGATAACGTATGCGACGCCTAGTAGAGGAGCTCAAACTAAGTCAAGTAGCAGTAAAAAAATCGTGGCAGATCAAGTTGAAGAGGAGATCAAAAGCTCGATATGGGATAACTTTGATATTTCAAAAATTACAAATGTTGGATTTAAACTGGAATACATTGCACCTAATCTACATGGTGAGTCCCCTATTGTTGACATTGATTAGGAGGATTTTAGCAGTGAAATTGACTTTTGCAAACATATTGTTGTGTGTTATGTGTTGGGAGTCCATCCCCCGATTGAGGTGACGCATAAATAAGATTGTTATGATGAAGAATGGAGTTGTGCCGGTACCAGTGGCGAAGCTAGAAATTTTTTCAAGAATGTTCAAATTTTAAAGTAGTGAAAATATTTTTCGACAAAGGGTGTTCAATATGTGTTATATACCTTTAAAACGTAATATTTTACCTACGTATACAGTGCAAGTTTTCGGCGAAAGGTGGTCAGTTGACCACCCTTAACCCCATGTGGCTTCGCCACTGGCCGGTACGGCTTGATGCAGCTGAAGGAAAGAACGAAGTGATTCAAGGAGGAATTTATCATTTTGATAATAAACCTTTTATTGTAAAGGCTGGGAGGCCAGACATGGAATCTAGCAGGGAAGAGTTGAGTATTGTCCCTATATGGATACGATTTCCTGGTTTGGATTTCAAATACTAGAGTGCGAAAGGCCTAAGCAAAATAGGCAGCTTAGTTGGAAAACCTCTAATGGCTGACCATAATACAGAGAAGAAACTTGGTTTAAACTTTGCAAGACTATTTGTTGAAGTGGGATTGGATGCGCAACCACCAGATACAGTTTACTTCAGGAATGAAAACATTAACATAGTTGAGCAGAAGGTTAGTTATGACTGGAGCCCACACTATGTAAATTTTGCAAGAAATATGGTTGCTTAGAGGAAATGTGGAGGAAGAAGAAGGCAGCTAAACAAGGAGAACAAAATACTAAGGAGGTCAGTGTAATGAATATGCAGGAGCTTCCTCTGAAGAATCCACAGAGACCAGAGGAACAAATACAGAACAAGCAGGGGCAGCAGAAATGGACTATTTCAATTATTGAGAAGGGGCAGACAAATAACATCCCCAAAAAATGCACAAGATTAGCAACCAATAGAGAAGGAAGCACATACATTTCAAAAAGATGTCCATGATGAGGAACCTAGGATGTGATCTACAAGATGGATCACACTGGTAAAGCAAAATACATTTCAGGTACTTGACATGCCTGAGACTAGAAACCAAACTATGTGGCAGTTGAGAAAGAGGGAAGCCAACATATGCCTCACTCAGGGAATGGATAACATCCTCAGTTGGAATGTAAGGGGCTCAAATGGCCCAAATAAGCAAAAGGAGGTCAAACTCCTTTGCAATAAGGAAAGAGTAGGACTAATTGGACTACTAGAAAACAAAATAAAAAGTAATAAAGTCAGCCACGTAACAACTAATCTCTTTGGAGGGTGACAGTACTTGACAAATCTAGAATACCATTACAATGGTAGAATTTTGGTTGCCTGGAGGCCAGATTATTTTCAGGTGATGCCAATGACTATGAGTGCACAAATGATCACATGTGAGGTATTGCATATTCCTCTACAAGTTTCATTTGTAGTGACTTTTGTGTATACTTTTAATACAAGAGAAGAAAGGAGAGCATTATGCAGCTTGCTTAGGTTGAACGCATAGATTCAAAAACCTTGGTTGATACTTGGAGATTTCAACTCAATACTGACAGCTAAAGATAAAGTAGGTGGTAATCCTATATCATGGGCAGAGGTGGTGGATTTTTCTAATTATATTGAGGAATGTGCGTTGATTGAATTACCCATTTAAGGGAGCAACTATACTTGGAGTGATAAGAATGTGCATCGAAACCTATCTAAAATAGATTGGACATTTATCAATGGAGCATGGTTGGATGTTTTGCTCTCTTGTAAGACCATTTTCTTGCCGGAAGGGATCAATGATTCACTGTCCTGCTAAGATGGTCATGGCTGAAGACAGGGCCAATCATGTGAAATTTTTCATATATTGTAACAATTTGAGTCAACATCCTTACTTTACAAGACTGGTAGAAGAAGGATGGATGGTGCAAGTTGCAGGATACAAAAAGTTTCAAATAGTTAAAAGGTTGAAATTGCTCTAGAAGAAGTTAAAGAAGCTGAACAAGGACCATTCCAGTAATATAGTAGCAGAAGGAGAAGATGATAGAAAGGCTTTGTGCCAGGTTCAGATTCTATTACATACTAGACCTTTAGATTTTAAACTTCAAGCAATTGAAAAGGAGAAGTATCTGAAATTCAAAAGATCATCTTACTTATCAGAAGTGTATTTGCAACAGAGGAGTAAAGCCACTTGGTTGCAACTGGGAGATGATAATCCTAGCTACTTTCACTTTGTCATAAAGCACAGAAAATTGAAGCAAGCAATAACACAGATCAAGAATGACCAATGTGAGCTAAAAACTGATCAAGACAACATATCTCGGGTATTTGTAGATTACTATCAAGACCTGATAGGAATGAATGCAACAACTATGGTGCCAACTTATCCAGCAATCAGTAAGAGGGGGAACACTTTGTCTACAACACAACAAATGCAGCTTATAAAGGAGTTAGTCAAAGCAGACATGTTCAGTATTGACAAAAACAAAAGTCATGGGCTAGATGGATTTGGAACTGGATTCTATTAAGCTACTTGGAGTATTATGGGAAAAGATATCACTGAAGATGTTCTTATTTTTTTCATAATTGGAAAATGCTTCGACAGATCAATGCCACAAACATTGCCCTTATTCCAAAAGTTGATCATCCTGAAAGGGCAAGCCAATATAGGCCTATAGCTTGATGTAATGTGTTATACAAGTGCATCTCAAAAATGTTGTGCAGGAGACTCAAGGAAGCAGTAAGTCATATAGTCGCAGATAATTAATCTGCATTTGTCCAAGGCAGTTCTATGATCTATAATATCTTAATATGCCATGATCTCCTCAGACACTACAATAAAAAAATCTCACCAAGATCTCTTATGAAAAAAGATCTTAGAAAGGCGTATGACAAGGTAAGTTGGGATCATTTGGAGGAAGCTTTGAGGGGGTTTGGATTTCCTGAGAAGTTCATCATGTTGTCCATGACATGTGTATCCACTCCAAAACTCACTATCAAAACTAATGGAGAAATCCTGGACAATTTTGATGGTCAGGGGGGCTCAAACAAGGAGATCATATATCTCTTTTATTAGTTGTGTTGGTAATGGAATATTTAACTAGAATCCTTAATTGTATGAGTATGTTGCCAGACTTCACATATCATCCTATGTGTAAATCTCTAAAACTTACTCATCTGATCTTTGCGGATGACCTGATGGTATTTTGTAAAGGAGATAAAGACTCGGTCAACAAAGTCCTAGAGGCTTTAAACCATTTTAGTGATGCTACATGGCTTATTGCCAACGTGGATAAATCACATATGTTTGTTGTTGGTGTGCTGATCAAGTTAAAGCTCAATTGTTGGGAAAGATTGGATTTGCTCTGAGGACTTTTCCTATTAGATACTTAGGATTTCCCTTGTCATCTGAGAAATGGTGTAAGCTTGAATGTCAGTAGTTGATCAACAAGATTACAAGTCGGATAACAACTACTTATGCAAGACAATTATCATATGTTGGAAGGCTGCAGGTACTCAATGATATCTTATTTTCTATACACAACTTTTGGGGCTCAGTCTTTATCGTGCCATAGAGCATCCTAAAAGAAGTTGATAGGAAGTGTAGGGAGTAAGTATGGGGTAAAACAAGGGAACGAAAGAAAGCATCCTTAGTCTCTTGGGACAAGGTCTGCTTGCCTAAGAGTAGAGGAGGTTTAAATGTAAAGGATTGCAAAACTTGGAATATTGCTTCAGTAGGTAAGCTATTGTGACAATTGATAGAAAGGAAGGACTAACTATGGGTGAGATGGGTACATGGCGTGTATGTAAAAACAGACTCAGATATATGGAGTCATAATGCACCTCAAGATAGTACTTGGTACTAGAAAAAGATTAATTCCCTCAAGAACCAGATGCAAAGCTTGTATGACCAGGCAAGATACATTCTCACAGTTGGGGGAGGAGATTCAATCACTAAAAGCTACTTGCAGTTGAAGGGAGAGCACATCAAAATGGAAGTGACAAAACTCATTTGGAACTCAGTAGCTCTACCTAGATACGGTTTTCACATGTGGCTAGTAGTCTATGGTAGGCTTTTGACAAAAGAAAGATTGCTTAGATTGCACATTCAAGTAGAGAATCTCAATTGCTACTTATGTGACCATGAGGTTATGGAGACAAGTACATGTTTATTTGTGGACTGTAATTGGATCACAGCTTTGAGAGTTGAACTTACACAATGGACTAATGCTTGGAGAGCTGAAACAGGTGTTGGAACGTATCAAGAGAAAGCACGGGAAAGTATTTCAAAATGAGGTGATAGCAACTGTTTTGGGGAGCCATGACATACCAGACATGGCGAGCTCGGAATTACAAAGTGTTTGAGGGTGATATACTACAACCAGCAGAAGTAGCAATACATATAAAGAGAGATTGTACAGAGAATAGAAGTACTTAGATCGTCAAAAAAATCACATAGGAGTAGAATTTTTTTACATAGAATACTTAGTTGAATTACAATCCTTTTACATATTTGTAATTAGCTGATGTCGGAGGCTTATTGTTCAGAGTACCCTTCCTAGAAGGTGTCTATGGAAATTAAGTACTTTATAGGTGTATTAAATTTGGATTGTTAATGGAAATATTCACATTGTTACAAAAAAAATTGTCAAGTTTAGATGTTATAGGTAAGTATGATAATCAACAAAGAACTAATTAGGGAGGAAAGTTAAATAATTAATTAGTCAATGTAAGCTCCAAAATGTAGATCAGTGTAACAAAGAACAAAGATGAACATATCCATACTCACATACCTACAATAATTCAATGAATAAGATATCATAATTTTAATTGCATTATAATTATCAGCTAGAAATGTTTTGGGAAGTTCTTCTTCCTTTATAAGCTCTAAAAAGAAAACTACTTTATGTTGTTGCTATATTAATTCAATGCATATTTTTAGCTTATCTAGGCTTATGAATTACCAAATTAGATATTTGATAAAAAGAAGAGTTCCTTAAATTTACAAATAATTATGTTATGTAAATCAGGACAATGTGAGAAATATGTAGGTGTTTCCTCGTTCTTATATAAAAATATTTTGAATCAATATGAATGAAGTAATATGCATGCTTACCTTTAAAATGAGCAACAACTAAACTTTTAAGCGTTTTAAAAGATATGTGATTTAATATAACACGAATGATCAAAGAACAACAAGTAATCGAATTAAAGGAAAACAAAACGATCAAACCAAGTGAGACGAAATAATTAAGCTTATCATCAGATTTGAATGCTAAAGACCGGTTCCAATCGAGCCCTCAAAATGGAGCTCGGTTGTACCTAAATAGATGAACAACTTGAAGAACACCTTAACAATTGCTAAAACACAAAAGTAAACTTTATTGCTTTGATAGGCATGCCAATCGTGGCCCAAAATATTAAAAGGTTCCCCCCTTTACATAGTAGAGGAGTTTCAACTCTAATACAAGTCTAAATAAGGTAATAATCTTTTCTTCCCTTTTCTACCAAGAAAACACGATCCGCTGTTGTCACGATCCAAAATCCAACTAGTCGTGATGGTACCTAATCCAACCCGCTAGGTAAGCCAATTTAATAATAATCCAATTCAAATTAGGTTTACTATGAGAAGTAATGATAATACAACTGGACTTTTATACAAAACTCCCAAGTAGTGGTAGTTCAAATCACGAGCTTCTAAAGTTTAGAGTTTACAAAGCTGAAATGAAATAAATACATCATCTATCTGAAATATACATGAACAGATCAAAAATTCTAAAGCTACCAAGAACAAGAGGCAGTTATGACCGAAACGCAGGTACATCTTCAATTCGAGCTACCGCCATACACAACAACGTTAGCATCCAAATCTGCACGCAAGGTGCAAAAGTGTAGTATGAGTACAATCGACCCCACGTACTCAATAAGTAACAAACCTAACCTTAGGTTGAAAGCAGTGACGAACTTGGACAACGGTCTGAGTCCAAACCAATAGGCAACATCAACTAATAACGATATAGTAAAAGTAGTACAATAAACAACTGCTCAGCTCATTCACAGTTAAGGAAAAATGCATGTTTTTTAAGTATTAACAGTAACACCCAAATCTTTCACCGAAATTAGTAAAATATGAATAAGTCAGAAATCTGTGATTTTTTTCCAAAAAAATTTAAACAGCAAATAAGATGTTTCAATCCCAGATATCATGAGGAAGTGCGTCTCTATGCCTACGTGTCAATGTGCATGTGAGGTTATAAATGTCACAAAACCGTGTAACATTAGGAAATACATCTTTATGCTTGTATGTCAAGTATACATGTCAAATGTGATGCATCATAGTGATGAACTCATGTACCCATGCTCTCAGAGTACTCAATCTCACTATTTCACACTCTCACTATCTCACACTCTCACTCGGCACACTCAGTCTCTCAGCACTGTACGGTGCCTGCTGCGGCGTGCAACCTGATCTCATCAATAATAATAATGCCTATAAGGCCTGTTGCGTCCTCATCACTGAATGAAATGGATCTCTTCGAGACAAAACCTCGAGTTTTGTTTTAATCTTGTAATAGAGACATTGGTGTGTTTTATCATTGGCCCTTACGAAACGTCTACTCCTTAGATAATCTTGTTAATCGTATGCTGAGGTTCTTCCTGCTTGATTTGCTTGTTAGCATCCCTGTTTTTTGAAATGGTTTTTGGCTCGCTCACTCAGGAATTCTCGAAGATGCCCATTGTTGAACATACAAGCCACTTCTTCCTTTAACTGCCTAAAATCTTCGGTTCTATGCCCGTGGGTATTGTGATATTTGTATATCAAATTATGGTCCCTTTATGCCGTATCAAACTGGAGTGGCCTCAACCACTTGGTTTCCTTTATGCGACCGATGGCGAAAATTATACTCGTTTAATCTATGTTGAAGTTATATTCTAATATCCTCGGGGTGTCTCTGACTCCGAGGGGTCTGTCGAAATCATTTATATTTATCAAACCTCGGTTTCTTAGTCCCTGGTCACTTCTTCTATCGTTCCTGATTGGATAGCGATTGGGCTCGTTTCCCGTTCTATCTATGTTATATGGTTGGTATCGATCTCGAGGTGGCCTCGACTGATGATCCTCTATTCTTTTAGACTTGTCATTTGCTCTATTGGGATAAACCGACCCCAAGGGAGCCCTAGTTGGAAACTCTGGGTATTCTAACTAAATTTTGCTTCAATTGTTGAGATGCAACCTAACTTTGAGGGTTGTGTCCTTGAGTAAATGCTTGATTGCAGCGGGGGGTAAGTCCATTCGTTCCATCTGGAATCTAGATACAAATTCCCTAAGCATCTCGTTGTCCCTTTGCTTGACTTTGAATAGGTCTGATTTCCTTGATTCGACTTTGATAGCGCTAGCATGGGCATTACTGAAGGCATATACAAGCATAACAAATGAATCAATAGAATTTGAAGGTAAGTTATGATACCATATCATCGCTCCCTTAGATAAGGTTTCGTCGAATTTCTTCATTAACACTGACTCGATCTCATCATCTTAGAGATCGTTGCCTTTTATTGCACACGTATAAGAGGTTACATGCTTGTTAGGATCCGTGGTCCCATTGTATTTGGGTATGTCGACATCCCGAACCTTTTCGCAATTGGCTTTGGTGTCGCACTTGGGAGGAAAGGTTTTTGAATAAACGTTTTTGGAATCTGGCCCCTTCAATATCGAATACGCTCTCGGGATCTAATTAACCCTTAGATTGTAAATTTACACCTTCTTATCGTCCACCTCTATCTTCTTCTCGCCGGATTCTACCCTTTTTGTTAGTGCTTCGAGCATTTTCATCACCTTGGAAGTTTCCCCGAGCCCTGATACATGGGGTCCTATGACAATCCATTCTTCTCTCCGAGTATCTTCTCCAACCCGTTCGGGTTCATCACACTTGGTTTGATCATTTTGTTTTCCTTTAATTCAATTACTTGTTGTTCTTTGATCATTCGTGTTAATATAAAACATGAAAATAGACAAGAATATATAGAGAAAGAGAAGAGAGATTCTTATTTCATCAAGTTATTTCCAAGTGTGTACAATATCACTTCTCATCCTCTATTTATAGTATTACATAGAGGTATACAAAAGAATGTCATAAACATGACATTAAACATTTGAGATCATGGAGGAAGATCATGGGGAGGTTATGGAGGTACGAGAGTTACACCCATAAGTATTGGAGTAGTGAGAGTTATGGAGATAATGGAGAAGAGTAGTGGGTGTTATAGGAGTTATGGACATCCACCATATACTAATGTTTCATAACACTCCCTCTTGGATGTCCATTGATAATGTGCATCGTTAAAACCTTACTAGGAAAAAACCCTGTGGGAAAAAATCTTAGTGAAGGAAAAAGAGTACACATATTTTGTAATACGCATTATTTGTTGCCTCGTTAAAAACCTTGCTAGGAAAACCCAGGGGGATAAAACCTCAGCTAAGGAAAAAAGAGTGCAGCGCGTATCTTACTCCCCCTGATGAAAACATCACTTTATTTCTCGGAGACGGTGAATTCCAAGTTTATATAACAACTTCTCTAATATTGAGATCGACAATGCCTAGTGAAAAAGTTTGTCAAATTATCACTTGAACGAATTTGTTGAACATCAATTTCATCATTCTGTTGAAGATTGTGTCTGACAAAGATCTTTGATGAAATATATGATTTATTGTGTCTCCTTAAATATATCATTCTTTCAATTGAGTTATGCATGCAGTATCGTCTTCAATGTAATTGGAATCTTGTTGAATATCATAATATGACAGTACCCTCACAGACAAATAGATTATCTAAACAACGAACTATGCCCTATATTTGTATAATCAACAAAACCTTGACAATATTTGTTAGAATAAACAAATCTATATCAACGATTCATTTTGCAATATAACGCTAATCATATTTCAATATATCAACATAGTACTAAAACTATATCTTGCTAGAATATCGTTATACTTATGGTTTTAGCAAGATACATTAGTGCGCTAATTTCACGAGACACAAAAGCAAATCATGTACGCCATGATTGGTCTACTCCGCATAAGAATTTGATGAAGCTTTATTTAATGATTTTCTGGGAACCTTAATATGCTTCAAAACAATGTACATTATACGCATATCAAGTTTTTCATGTATTTCCAAATTAAAACCTGAAAACGATTTCATCCACCACATGAGAACATATCTCAATGTAATTAATTCCAGGATATCCGTCCAACTTCACATTTTTTTAGGTGAAGTCAATTTTCATTGCGCATTTTTCATTTGACCAATCATTTATCTGTCCAAATTCCATGACAGATTTGAGCTCAAGATCCTCGTCAATATTAATAATATTGAGCGTTATAGTATATCAAAAATATCATCGATGATCCTTTACATCGGTTCCATCATCACACAATAAAGACATAACTTATCGAGATCTCATTATTTTCAGGTACCTGAACCTCTTCCATGAGGTCTTATAAAGTGTTATGTCATGGAGCTCTTATAGAGCACTTGCCTCCTTAGTATGACCATCTTTATCATTTGCTCCTCTCCTTCTTCAAGGAGTTTTATCTTTGGAACCGATTAGTCTATTACGCTTCATGCGTTCCATAGACTATGTCCATCATGGACTTTATTCTATTTGGAGCATTAACAGCTGAAATATAACTTTTAGCTTTGGGTCAGCAAATACGTCTGACAATATTTTACAAATAAATTATCACTTGAACTTTAAGTTCACATTTTCTTGTACGAGGATCTAGATACACTCATAATAATTCATTCCATGGTTTCTTTTTCAGCTGCCAATTTTCTCCCCCTAATCCTGGGATCACAAACACATGTTCCCAACTTTCTTTGGGGATCCATCATTGTGCATTGTGGTGGAACAATTAAATCATATAGAACATCCATATTTCTAGATTAAAATTATTTGGTTCCTGACCCTGAACCAATTGTGATAGGGAGAATTTATCATAACATGGCTAGATGCGTACAAGTGCTGTTGTGTTAAATAATACATCTCATAACCAATTGTTTAACTATAATTGGAGGCATACAATTTTTGCTAAACCAAGTTGGATTTAAACCATCATTATCAAGATAAATTATCATAGTTTATATTCTGGAACTGTGCTCTAATAATTTGAGCAATCAACCTTGCAAAATTCACACGGCAAGTTGACAACAAACGCACATGTGACCATACAATAGATGCATCGTTTAAAATCATATTATAGTAAACGGTCCACATGGCGGGTGATTGGGCCCATAAATATATATCACCTTTTATTCGTTCCAGATTTTAAGGGATTCAATCCCAACCGTAACTGGTATATCATGAGAATAAGCAACACAAGAGAATTCTTGAAGAACCTTCTATTTCTTCAATATATGCCAATGTGAATTCTCAATTAATTTTCGCATCATAATTCAACCGGGATGGCCAACCGGTCATGCCAACTAATATTTGTTATAGTAAACCTCTAGTTTACTTGTGGCATGTGATTCCATCATCATGCTTATACATCTGTGGTACAAATAAATAAAAAATCGGGTAACATTTTATTTTTACCCGGTATGATTTTAGTAATATGAAGATATTCAATCTTACTTTCATTTATAGTCTCAAATGCCAACCACTTTGGCTAATATGTTTGAAACTCAAAAAATTTCTTTTGAGACTTGCTATAATGTCATGAACATTTTTCTTTATCCGGGTAGTAACAAATCAGTCTTCCGGAGCTCTTATCTGCTTTTGTACTACAAGATCTTTTGTCACACCATCCATATGGTGAATGTCTCATTCATGGAGAAAATCTTATCATAATAATTGTCATGGTCAAAATCATCATAAGCGAAATCATTTCTTGCTTTACTTTTGCCTTTAATAACTTTTTATAAGCATGACAAAAAATATTTTTGGCGTACCACATGTACGCGACCAATGACATATTCATGTAACCACATTGTAATATTCATTATCTTTATTTTTGTAAAACCTCCCTTAGAGGTGAGTTGTGGTATTTATACAACCATGCATAAGCACATTCTTATGCATATTTTTCATCACATATATATTTCAACATTTAATTTTAGGAATGAGTATGCATTTACAATGCTGATCACAAGTCACATTTTCAAGGAATGGACTATAATCATGTGAACGTGTTTCATACTAATCGACCACATTGATACATATTTCCTTCACTGTTGAAGGATTATCTTGAGAACTTATTGTTCTCCTTTCTACAATTACCATAATGTTGACTGTTACTATTTGATCTTTGGCATGCCCTCAGTTGGGAGAGCGTTAGACTGAAGATTTGAAGGTCACGTGTTCGATCCACGTTCATTGGCCAACCACTCGGCTTTATTTAGACTTATTATGCACCACTAGCTACACATTCACTTCAAGAATGGAGCAAATTAAGTGGGACAAGTGTCACGACCCATTTTCTAAAAAAGCCGAGACTGGCACCCGATCACTAAACATGACCGAGCAAACCATATGCACTTGTCAAATCTATTATAATCTCAAACTTTATATGCAATAAGACAATACTTATAACAAAATACTTTTGATTAATTTAAATATCTAAAATAAACCAACTCCAAAACTTTATTCGTAAAAAATAATAATAATAAAATACTACTAAGTTATTATAAAAAAAATATATGAATCTTAACCCACGGACTGTCTATGAAGCCTCTACTGATAAACTGACACACTGCTCAGGACATGAGATTCCAGGCCAGTTCTCTAAATAAACAAAGAAATAAGTAAATGAAGATAACTCTAGGAAGTACTCCACGAACAAAAGCGGAGCTCACCGATAACACTGGAAGAGATGAAAGTCCTAACCCGTCGTCTGTTCGCCTGCAAAACCGGTTCCTACGTCGTACCGCAGACCAACGTAGGTTCCCAAAAGAGAACGTCAGTACCATCCATTGTACTCAGTGAGTCTCAACAACAAGGACGAAACTTTAATAACATATACATTACGAGCAAGGGTTCTAAATGCATGTAAAACATAAAGCTTATAAGAATCTAAAATAATTGCATAATAGAAGCTTACGAATATTCTAAAAGAAAATAATTTTCTTTTTCTAAAAAAAAATTTCTACATTTTATACTTTGGGAGTTCCAACTATCCTGACCTATTTCTGTCTTAGTCACCGTGTGATCGACACGGGTTCGATCCCAACCCGATCGAATAGGCCCAATCCACGAGGTGCCACTCGCTTCATGATTCTCAGCGCTCGTGTATCATACCCTTAGCATGGCTAAGTAAATTTTTAGCAACGAGACCCTCGGCTCGTGTGCTCCCTACTTTGGCACAAGTAGTTTCAGGAAGTCAACGCCTTGGTCAGGACCCTCAGCCTGGACGATGACCCCTTCTCAGAATAAAGGATACTCCCAAAATCTTTTCTTTCTAAAACTTCTTCTTGTGATTTTCAAGTCTAAATCTTTCAAACATATTTATTCTAGAATTCTTAAATGTAAGGTATGACATAAGAATGAAATAAACATTCGAAATTGTTTCTAAATATACTTGCCTTTTCATGAATTTTTTTTACATAAAAATACCATATAAGAATAATGCAAAAGTCTGAAAATTTATTCAGATATATCAAAATAATCATCTAAACTTTAGCTTAAAAAAATAATTCTAAGCTAGTAGATACTTACTCACCCCAATTAAGTACATATAAATTCTTTTAACCAATTCATCAAACACTTTGTAGGCGTGCTTTTGTGAGTTAAACCACTTTAGTAAAGGGTTATATCAACTCACCTCAAAACTTCTCGAGCCAATATTAGGCCCCAGTCCAATTGACACCAATCAAACAATCGATTCTACAATAACCAGGAATTTTAATCAGTTTTAAAGTTTCACCCCTAAACATGAAATCTATTGTTGATATAGAGAAAGAAGGGAACTAACTATTCAACTCCTACATATTACTACTGTAGGGTAATTGACAATAGAAAATTTTACATACCTGAGTTTAAGAATTAGCGGTTTATAAGAACCCTACGATTTTCTTTTCAATGCCTGTGTTTTTTGTTTCTGCGTTTTCTGCTTTTGCCGTTGCTGCCTCCTATTACTTTCTTTCTGTTGGCTTTAAGACTTATTTGGCTTAGCCCTTTTCCATTTATTTTTTTTTTTTTGGTTTTTTTTTTTGGTTTAATGTTAACTTAACTAATATTTAATGATGCCATCTTTAATAATTAATAATATTAAATTTATTAATATTTTCGTAATTGTATATCAAATTATTTGTGTATATATATTTCACTATAGGCAAAAAAAATAATATTAATAATAATAATTTAGTTCTATAATTAGCGTGTTTAAAACTTTTTATAAATTTGAGGAGTGTTACAATCTTCCCTCCTTAAAAACATTCGTCCTCGAATGTTGCTAGGGACTTATTCCTAAGCTAACAATCGTTCCTGAGGTCCTTGAACCTCTTAAGTTTTCTTAGCACTACTCACTCTTCCAAGGGACTCAAAATTTTGGCTAACTCCCTAAATTTTCAAAAATTTCGGCAGAGTTTCCTTTGTAAATTGGACTATACAAAATATATCCCTGTCACAAATACCACAACTACACCAACAACAACCAAATATACTATAACGGTCCATTCATAGGCACCAAACACAACTCATAACTTAATTACTCACACTCCGGCAAGGAGGTACCACAATAACATCAAGAATCCAAAGCACAACACTTTAGCAAAAGTAAATCACTTTAATGAATTAAATATACTCTAGCATAAGCTAAATTACTACAACAATTAAGTATAATCTAGGAAGGACATAGACACTTGCTAACTTGTATTTAATAAATAAAATATATGTCAAACCAAACCTACGTTCACATACCTTTTTCCTCAAATAAATATGGATATTTATTCCTCATATCTTCCTCGACTTCCCACGTAGCCTCTTTTGAATCATGATTACTCCACAAAACTTTTACCGATGCTATATCTTTTGTTCTTGACTTTCTTACTTGCCTATCCAGAATTTCTATAGGTACCTCTTCATAAGTCAAGCCTTCTTTAATTTCTACGGTATCAGCAGGTATTATATGTGACTCATCATGAATGGACTTTCTAAGCATAGACACATGAAAGACAGGATGAACAGAGGAAAACTCAACTGGCAGCGCTAGCTCATAAGCCACATTTCCTTTCTTTTCTAGAATTTCATAAGGTCCGATAAATCTAGGGCTAAGTTTCCCCTTCTTACCAAACCTCATAACTCCTTTCATTGGTGA
Source organism: Nicotiana undulata (assembly GCA_005239495.1). Classification (NCBI taxonomy): domain Eukaryota; kingdom Viridiplantae; phylum Streptophyta; class Magnoliopsida; order Solanales; family Solanaceae; genus Nicotiana; species Nicotiana undulata. The sequence continues at coordinate 441 of ML292856.1, read as the reverse complement.
AACTTTCAAAAACACCTTGTCACCAACCATGAACTCTAAGTCACGATGCCTCTTGTCAGAGTACGACTTTTGACGACTCTGAGCCGCTTTCAGTCTTTCTCTGATTAGCTGGACTTTCTCTAAAGCCTCACAAACAAACTCTGGACCAATCAAAGGCACCTCTGCTTGTTCGAACCAACCCACTGGAGACCTACATCTTTTCCCATACAACGCTTCATAAGGAGCCATACCGATACTAGCCTGATAGTTGTTATTGTAAGCAAATTCTATAAGTGGCAAGTGATCATCCCAATTACCTCTAAAATCTATAACACATGCTCGCAGCATATCTTCGAGAGTCTGAATGGTCCTTTATGCTTGGCCATCGGTCTGTGGATAGAAAGCGGTGCTCAAATTGACCTTGGTACCTAATCTTTTCTGAAATGCTTGCCAAAAATGCGC
>MDKH01037786.1:0-16835 GCA_005239495.1 Nicotiana undulata | reverse complement strand
TGTTTCTCTGGATCACTTCTATCTGTCGACGTGACTGCTTTATTTCACTTGCCCCCCTTTACTACTCCCATATCCCCTACGTGCCGGTTTATCTCCTGCCTTGTGTTATTTCCTGTTACCTGCTTTAGAATAGGACAGGTTATCGTTAATGTCAAGTCTAGCCTCGTCACTACTTCGGCCGAGGTTAGGCTCGGCACTTACTCAGTACATGGGGTTAGTTGTACTGATGCTACACTGCACTTCTTAATGTTGTGCAGATCCCGCATCCGGACCCAGTGGACCGCATTGAGGGAGTCACCTTCAGTCCACCCAGAGATTCAAGGTATACCCGCTGGCGTTCGTGGGCTTTGGTGTCTCTCCTACATTTGGATTTCCTCATTGTCTTGCCTTTTTCTTCTAGTTCCAAGACAATTATATATTTCTTTCAGACTTTGTATTTAGCACTCAGTTAGTTAGTTCGTGAGGTTGTGACACCCCGGTTTTGGGATATTTGCGATGTTGTTACCTTTATCATTTCATTATTCGTTTTGGAAATATTATTACTTTTCTGCTGTAAAAACTTTTGAAGTGATTTGGAAATGTTCGGTAAAGGCTGAAAGTTAAGGAAATTGAGATATTCCAGTAGAGGTTGGAAGGTTAATTGGCTTTATTACTTTTACGTTATTTTATAGATGTCAAAATGTTGTATTCGTTGGCTTGTCTAGCGGGTTCAACGTTATCGCAGTCACAGCCTGAAAGGTGGGATTTCGGATCGTGACATTTTAGTACCTGTATTTTTTTCCGTGGTCGATATTAAAGAATACTGAATATATTACATTATGATTTATTATGTTTGAGCACGTTACATCATATTATTTTAACAAATTCTTACTGCCATGTTATGTTTCACCTCAAATCCTAATAATTCTGGTCCTTCTATATTTTCACCCCAAAAAAATCTCTCGTTGTTCTTTGCTTATAGTTATTGCATTATTCATTACTTAAGTATTGTTATATTTTCATGTAATCTTTTATTAGCTTATATATTGACTTACATCTTGTTTGGATGGTTGTTATCTATTGTATTGTATCGTATTGTTACTTTAAATATGATGTTTGTTTTAGTTGTTATTTAAATTTTATTGTATCGTATCGTTAAATTCGTCGTTACGTAACGACGAAATATGTTACTTTATGTAACGACCGATTTGGTGTGGTTTCGTCATTATCTTGTCTTTTTCTCTCATTCACCCTTCATTATTATTAAATAATTTTATTTGATCATTTACCCTATCGTTTTATATAATAAGTTTATCCCGTCTCATAATTTTTTTTATAATATTGCAAAATTATTCTTCATATTGCTGGTGCATGATATCATGAAACAATGGCAAATGATACAATCTATCCAAATATTGTATTCATAAAACGATACAGTACAATGCAATACAATATAATACAATACAATATGATACATTATGAAACGACGTGTAACAACCATCCAAACAAGTTGTATGGATATAAGTCCATTAATATCTTGCTCATTACCCGTTTGATAATCATATATAAATATAACTTTTTAATTCATAAAATTTAATGTATTTTTATACTTTTATCTTGTTACTCAAACTATTTCGTCATTTAAATCTATCAATAATATTTTTGAATTGCATTTAATTTATTTATTTTTAAATTAATTCAAAGTATAAATATACGCACAATATCTCTATTTTCCTCGTATACTATGAAATTTTGATTAGTTTTTTACATTAATGTTAAAATATGTAGTATCACATTTTATTTTAAGTTATAGCTTTTAATTAGTCTAACATTTTAATACATAAGTTGTTTGATTATTATATTCTAAATCTATTGAATTTTCTTATTGTTATTATTGTATCACGTGCTATTATTATATTTCCTATCTCTTTTAGTTTCAGGATATAATTTGATTTTAATTTTCGTTAGTAAAATTACCTACATGTATTTTTTAAATTTTAATTTGTTATCCAATTGTTATTTTCCTATATGTAGTAAAATTTTAATTTTGTGGCCCTATCCATAGTTTGAGCGTTTTCACAATAATTTTATTCTAATCTCACGTTCAATTCGTTTTTCCCTTCTTTTCTTATATTGAATGTTTTTAAAAATTTAGTTGTTGCTTTTACGTTACAAAATATATAATATTTCATGTTTTCATGTGGCTTCAATAACTTGCCTTTTTATTTAATATCATTATCCATTATTATTATTTAATACAATATAGATCAATGTGTGATGTGATGACCCAAATGGGCATTCTATGAATTTATACTCCGTTCTAGGATTAATAGGCCTAAAAAGATTTAATTTTAAATACTTTGATTTGTGTGCGCAGTCCGGGCATAAAACCGGAAAGCTTTTATGTGAAAATATGAGAAATAGTGATTTCTAGAATTTAAATTTGATTATAGTTGACTTTGGTCAACATTTTGAGTAAACGGACCCGGATCTCTGTTCCGACGATCTCGGGAGGTCTGCAGTAAAATATGAAATTCGGGCGTATGCCCGGAAATGAATTCCGAGGTCCCAAGCCTTATAAATCAAATTTTGAAAGAAATTGTTTTGCTGAAATATTTATGAATTAAAGAAAAGAAATATTGTTGGAAACCATTGGTATCGGGGCCGTCTTTCGATTTCGGAGCCTGGTACAGATTTGTTATAGTAATTGAATACTATCTGTGAAATTTGGTGAAAACGGAGTTTATTTGACGTGATTCGGACGTCCGGTTGATAAATAGTGAACTTTAAGTGTTCTTGAGAAAAATAATGAGTTTTGAGGTTTAATTCATAGTTTCATGTGTTATTTTCATGATTTGATCGCACGAGAAAGTTTGTATAATACTTTTAGACTTGCATGCATGTTTGGTTTAGAGCCCCGAGGGCTTGGGTGAGTTTCAAATAGGTTTGGGTTGTGGTGCGCTCGTTCTTTCTTATGCTTCGACGTCGTTTCTTCAAGCATAAATGATGTCATATTGAACAAATGAGCTCCGATTTCTGTTTTGAATGAATTATTAGATCCGTGTCGTAATTCTGGACCCGTAGCAAAAAAGAATCATCGAATTTGGCCATCATATGAGGATTTTATGGTCATTTTACTAAGGCTCCCAGATTTTTCAGGTTAATTACGAAATTGTCACTGACGACGTATTAAAAATTTGCACTATTTGCAAATATTAAAACCTATATATCTCCTTCATTATAAGATCAAATTGAGTGATTCAAAAGCCTAACTTGACTAGAATTTCACAAGGAATCCATTGGAGACTAAAAATCGAGTTCCGGGATCGTTTGGCACAAGAAACAAGGTAGAATAGCTGGCAGAAAAATATATATATAAAACGGGCAGACTTCTTCTTCTTCTTCAAATTTTCGAACCTCACTGCCCTATGAACGAATTTCTTCACCAAATATTATACACAAGTCATAGGTAATCAATTCTAAACTTTACTCTTTCAATTACTCATTGTTTTTCATCACTTTTAAATCAAAAACTAAGAATTTTCATGGTAAAATTTGAGGGTTCGGGTAGAATTAGGGGATTTTGTAAAAATCGAATCTTTACCTCGAATTGAGGTCGGATTTAGAAACTAATTATATATTTGGATTTGTGGGTGAATGGTTAAACGTAATTTGGTCCGAACCCCGAATTTAGACCAAGCGGGCTCGGGCTCGGGTTTTCACTTTTTTTGAGAAAACTTAGGAAAAATTATGTTTTTCAATAAAGTTAGTTCCTTTAGAATTAATTAATGATATTGAGTTAATTATGATTAGATTCGAGAAAGTTAGAACAAGATTCTCTAGGAAAAGCTATAATTGAGCAGTGAGTGGCCTGCGAAATCGTGGTAAGTGCTTGGTTTAACCTTGACTTGAGGGAATAGGAATTCCCAACTTATTTGCTATGTGAATTTGCGTGTGTGTGGTGTATAGGTGAGGTGACGAGTATCTATGCACCACCAAACTATCTGTTAAACATAATCCCTTCCCCGTTTCCAATTTAATTGATTCATGACTTAATTATTCTAGGGTCATTATTGTTTCTATGACTACTTGGCTTTGTTACTTTGTTGTTAAGTCTTGTTGTAATTATTTTGGAAGAGTATGGGTTGTTTTCTTGGTTTCCTTGTGGTACATAAAGGTTGAGCAATTTGACATTGTTTTACGAGATACATATTTGTGTTCCTGTTGGTTTCATTTTTGAGATGATATTGATGAAGTTTATGAGAAAATACAGTTTCTTGTTTATAATTGTTGAGACAAAAGTATTGTGAAAGGCTTGACCTGAATTGTAAATTTTTTACAAAATAAAGTTATATGATATGTCTGGTGGGATCAGGTTGCACGCCGGAACAAGGAGTGATAAGGGTGGACAGGTGGGATCGGGTTGTACGCCACAACGGGAGAAATAAGGGTGATATATATATATGGAGGAGCAATATGGGTGGACAGGTGGGATCGGTTGCACGCCGCAACAAGGAGAAATAAGGGAGAATATTCATGTTTTATAAAATAAAGGTTGGAACACTCATTGCTTTATTGTCATTATTTCATATTCTGCTATTACTGTTATTTGAAGTGAAACTTGTTCTGTTTACGATTGTTGGGACATAAATATTTTGAAAGGTTTTGACTTAAATTGTGAAATCTTTTTATTAAATAAAGAGATGTGATTGTCTGGTGGGAGCGGGTTGCACGCCGCAACAAGGAGTAATAAGGGTGGACAGGTGGGATCGGGTTGCACGCCGCAATAGGAGCAATAAGGGTGATATATATTTAGGGAGGAGCAATAAGGGTGGACATGTGGGAGCGGGTTGCACGCTGCAACAAGGAGCAATAAGGGAGGACATTTATGTTTTTACTGATTTTCCAAGAAAACAAAGATTTGAAAACTTACTGTTTTACTTTACTATTTTTTTCTATTTTGGCACTACTTTTATTTAAAGTTAAAGTTTGAAAACTTGAAAATCATTTAAGAGGTTGTTATAGCTGAGGCCTGGAAAAGGCATCTGGGTTATTTTATTGTTGTTGCAGTACTTAATTATTTGTTTAGATTTCCTTCTTGCTTTATATTTATCGTCTCATTTATATTTTTCTTGTTCGTGTAGAATTGTTTTGTTGCGTTATTGTATATATTATTTTCACAGGTTATATGCTGTTAATGCCCCGTCGTAGCCTCGTCACTACTTCGTCGAGGTTAGGCTCGACACTTATTCAGTACATGGGATCGATTGTACTGATACTACACTCTTTACTCTTTTGTGCAGATCCAGGTATCGACCAGCAATAGAGATATTTAGAGCGGTTATTCATTTATTCGGAGACACGAAGTATATCTGCCGCCGTTCGCAGATCCCGAGAGTCTTCTCCTATTTTTATAAAACTGTTTTATTATATTCAGAACAGTTACACTATTTCTTTCAGCCCATTATTTGTAGTATTCTTTAGTAGTTCGTGAATTGTGACATCAGACCATGGGGTAGTTCTAGAGTTACTTATATAATTAGTTCGTGGGCTTATTTAAGTGTTTATTATTTTATGTTTGGAATTATTCATTGAAAGTCAGTAGCTTAAGTTTATTTTATAATTGTTTATTATGTATAAATGGATAATCAAAGGTAAATAGCTAATCGAACTCTAACATTGGCTTGCCTAGCAAGTGTGGTGTTAGGTCACGGTCCCTAAGGTTGTGAATTTGGGTCGTGACATGTGATTTTTTAAAACTTAAATAAATACTTATTTTAACCTAAATCAATACTCAAAATTATTTAAATTTATCAATAATTTTTTTATGTATTATATATTTATTTATTTTATTTCCAAGCAAATTCTTTGAATATTCTCGTATTTATCTCTAATTTATTTTTATTGCTTACTATTTTTAATTCCTTATTTTATTATTAAACTTAAGTTATATGACCTTATCCATATCATACTTACCACACTCATCTTAATATAATACAGATAACAAATAAATAATCACTTCAATAGTAACTTTGACTCTATTGCTCGTATTCCAAATATGACTTTTCTTATCTTATTTTAAAAAATGAAAAATCTTATCTCAGATTCAAATATATATTATTCTCACATTTTAAAAAATCACCATGCTTTCAAACTTAACCTAACAACACTCGATTCATAATCGTAAAAGAATATAATTGGTGCAACAATGTTTCCATTATCATTTTAAAAAATATTTATGTATTCTTAAAATATTTGTTTGTCCAATTTGTCAATATTAATATAACCTCATTATTCTTGTTATTAAATATATATTTTAATTATTATTTAACTATTTTTCTTACCTTATAAATAGTTTTTGTATTTTAGGTAAAACAAATTTGCTAGTTGACTTTTTTTAAATTTCCAAACTCATCAAATCATTAATATCTTAAGTAAATTTATTAACTTGCTTAAAGTACAAATAGTCATCGATTATCTCAATTTACTTCTTTTTATATTTTTTATTATTTTATTATTATAGTTTTTAAATTATTTTTTCACTTTCATGTTTTTATCAATATAGAAGGAAAGTTGGCGATTGGATCTTTATATGCTACACATACACACACACTGTAAGTTTTTGGGATCGTGGGTCGCACATGTGAACTGGCCCGATCCAATCTTCCCTGACCCGTAAATAAAGGATTATTTGGTTTTTCTAAATAATGGATGAACAATTGTTTTATAATTGTTCAACCTTATCCTTAAAAGGAGAGGGAACAATTATAATTGTTCGAATCCTTTTTGAAAAGGAGAGGGAATAATTATCTGATAACTGCTCAACCTCTCCTAATAAAAAGGGGAAGTCTTCTGCTTCAAAATAGAGAGCACGAGAGACATTACGTAGAAAACAAAAGAAAAACCAAAAAGAAGGAAAAACAATCCTGACTTTCTAGATTACATCATCACACTAAAAGACATTTAGTTTGTGAAATCAAAGGCGACTTGGCGCAGATTCTTTTAGTAGCGACAACAACAATATCCGTTGCGAATTTAAGGTACATAATCAGTTATTTTTGCTTCGAATTATATTACATTGGTATCAGAGCATGTTTGAATGATCCAGTTACTCATGCAAATTGTCTTGAAGTCGTTGTTTTATAAGTTTAGGTTGAGATTTTTTTTGTTGGCTAATTTTTGACAAGTTTCAGAGAAAACTGTTTCTGTTTTTTTTTTTTACGTTTTGGCCATTGCTTGTTAAATATTTTGGCCAAAGACTAATATTATCATGATCTACTCATTTTGGGCTTGCCGAAAATATATTATATGTGAAAAATGGATTAAAAATGAGTGAGATATGATTTTTTGAAGATTGGCATTTTTGACTATTTTTCTAACGAACAACTGCTTCTGTTTTTAACGTTTTAGAAATAACTTATTAAATTCTTTTGCCTAAACTTATATAATCATGTTCTACTCGTTTTGGGCTTTCCGAAAATATATTATATGTGAAAACAGATTAAAAACAAGTGAGATATATTATTGTTTTTAGATTGGCAATTTTTTTACTATTTTTCTGACGAAAAACTGCTTCTGTTTTCAGCGTTTTAGAAATAACTTGTCAAATATTTTTTCCTAAAACTTATATATTCATGATATACTCATTTTTGGGCTTTTCGGAAATATTTTTATGTGAAAAACAGAATCTTCCAACTTTAAAAACCCTTTTATGATCATTTTTATCTTCTACCAGAAATTTGTGGCATACATTGTTGCATTAAATGGTAAAAACCATATTTCTGATTTCTTGTTCCTATTTCAAATATGGCGAACATGCTCAAATTGCTCCAAGTGGGAGTGATATTGATAGAGGAGCAAAAATAAATAGTAGAAGAATGCGACGCAAGAGGATCTAAACTTTAGTTGATTTAGATTTAGAGCCTGAAGTCATAAGAAATGATTCAAGGATGAAGCAGAATCTGAACAGAGAAATAATGACACGTAAAAGGGAAGGAATAAGACTTCTTGAGGATTTGAAGAAAATAAAAATGCCTTTTGACTCTTTGCTTGATTTTCTCAGATTTTTTAGGATAAAATCAGATGAAATTCATAGCAAATTTCTTAGTGTTGAGGATAGGGATGCCTTTGTCATTCTGTATCATTCTTTATTAGATTTTTGAAAGAATGAACTTATTGAAATCTATGGCGAAATTGGACCTAATGAACCATTATGGAGGTTCTTGGTGGCTCTAGGAGTGAGATGGGTAAAAATTTCTCATGGTAACTTAATTTAGTTAAATATTTTTTTATGAACTCCTTTGTTTTATTTTTGATATATTATGAATATATATCTCTGTGTTTTATCCTATGTTGATTGGTTGTTATTCTATGTTATTCTAGAATATGGTGTTAATAATAAGACTCAAATCCTAGTGATTATAGTCTTCAACATATTAATGCACATTAAGAAAATAATTTCTAACTTTGATTAAATATTTAGATCGTAGATGATAATTGGATACTTACATGTCCTTTCGATTTTACACTAAATGTGAAACCTTCAGTAGAATTAATTTGCTTGAATGTATAAATAAACTTGCGTGATTGTCTCTTAATTTAAGACATGGCATCAAAAAGTATTATTGTTGACTTAAACAAATGTGAGAAACTAAATGGTGACAATTACGACATCTGGAGTCATAAGATATGGTATGTCCTAGATGAGCAGACCCTTCTCGAAGGCATAAACCATGTTCTAAGTCAACCAGAAGAGGATAACACTGCTCAACACAGAAGAGATCTTGAAGCTTACAAAGCTTGGAAAAGGAAGATTCCATTGCACGTGGAATCATTGTGAGTTCTGTGGTTGATGAACTGATTCGTGAATGTGTGAAATTTCCTAATGCTCATGCCTTGTGGGCACACTTACGAGGAACATATGGGGGTACTTTTGTGACCCCCGCCTTAGACAACTGACTATCAAGTTTGACACTTTCATAAAGCGTCATGATCAAAACATCAAACAACACCTTAGGGTGATGTCAAACATGATAGCACAACTCAAGAGTGTTGGTCACGTTTTCTCGGATGAGCAACAGGTTCAGGAAGTGATCCGGTCTCTTCCCAATAGTTGAGAACATTTGAAGGTTAACTTGACCCATAATGAAAGTATAAAGCTTTTCCTGATAGTGCTCGACATGTTGAACTTGAAGACGAGCAGCTTGGTGATGCTAAAGCCGATTCTAATGCCTTTGTGGTTGAATCTAGTGGTACAAAGTCTTCAGGCCTCAAGCTCAAGAAAAATTGAAATAATAAAGAAAAGGGTAAGGAGACCGAAGAAGGATCATCTGAGAAAAAGAACAAACCAAATTCCAATAAGGAAAAACGATTACTCATGAAGAGAGACAAAAGCAAAATGAAGTGCTACAATTGTAAGTTCTAGGGCATTTTGCTCGTGAATGTACCGAGCCGAAAAAGGTAGCATTCCTAAACACATCTCTGAGTATTGTATACATTTCAAGAACTTCTTTACTAACTGAATCTTATCTTATGTGGATTATAGACTCAGGATCCACCGACCACGTGAGTCGAGATCGAGAAGCGTTTGTGGAGTTTCGTCGAGTTTCACCTGGATCAAGGTGGATTTATGTAGGAAATAATGCTAGACTTGAAGTCATAGGAATAGGCACTTGCAAAGTAGACTTGCGTGGTGACGGATCTTTGATGTTGCATAACATCCTATATGCTCCAGAGATTCAACGAAAATTAGTATCTATCTCTGTTCTATTGGATGTTGGTTTCGATTTGTTTTTTAGTCGCAATGGTGTAAGAATATCTCTAGATAATGTTTTATATGGTTTTGGACTTCGTTATGTTCGTTTTATCATTTTAGATTGTAATCTTTAAACTTATGACTATTATGTTGATCGTTGTGTAATGACATATTATTCAAGTAACAATGATATAGATGTTATTACATGGCATGCAAGATTAGGTCACATAAGGCAAGATCGAATGAATAGGTTGACAAAATGAAGGAAATTTAGGTTCTTTCTCCAAATTGATTGTTGATACCCAATTTTAATTCCTCAAATTATTATTTAATTTGCATATATACCTTCCAAATCAGTTTTTATAACAATTGGCAATTTTCTATAATTTTTCCACGTTTTTATTAATTTATTCTAATTTATCCAACATTTTTATCTCCAATAATTAATCATAAATGACATTAAAATTGATTTAAAAATATTTCTTGGTTTAATATATCATTTTGGGTCCTATTAAGATTTAATTATTTCACAAACTGGCCAAATTGGCATTATTTAGCTATAATTGCAATAACTTTGCAATTATAGCATGATTACATATTTTATGTTATTTTTTACTCAATAATTAGTCGTTTGTATTTTTAATACTGACTAATCATTTAACTTAGTCTATTTAGCATTAATTTTATTTTTATATAATTATTAGCCATTTTTAATTAATTATTTATCTATTTAATTGGGTATTTAACAATTAGCCCCTTTTTCATTTAAATCCTAGCCTAAATTAATCTAACCCAAACCCAATCAAAATGGCCCAAAGACCCAAGCCCAAAACCTAGCCTACCCGACCCAATACCCCTCTCTAATCTGGGTCGTTGATTCATTAAAATCAACGGCCCAGATAATCCTTACCATTAATAACCCTAAAGACTACCCCCCTCCCTTCCTCATTTGCCCGGTCTCACTTCTCTCACAATCTCTCTGGTTCTCTCTAGAACCTTCCACCTTCCTCCCCTCCGATGGACTATGTACTCTTTCTCCGGCCACCTCCCTCGCTGGAAACTATGGCCTATCATTATGTCCTAGCCACTACTTCACCCCAGGCCGGTTTGACACTACTCTAAGGTCCTCAAGTGAACCTGGAGAGGTTCAACTCCTACCCATGGTCCTTCATGCCATTTTTCGGCCACCTCCGGTCGTTCGAGTAAGATCTATGACTTTTTCGGCTAAAATCGGTGACATTTTAAGGTTTTCTCATCTTCTCTGGGTTCTCTGAAACCCTAACGCTCAAGAATTTCTGATTTTCTTTTAGATCTGTTTTAGATCTGTGTATACTTTAAGCTATTTCGTTGTTTTCTCAAAGGTTCTTCGATTTTTCTAAAACGACTCTTCGTTTTCAACTAGGGTTTCATGAGCCCGTTTTTAAATGATTTTTCCTATGGTTTTTCAGTATTATCTTAGGGTCTCTACTGCGTTTTAGTGAAATGTTTAAGCCTCTCTTCTTTATCTGACTCGTTGTGATGAAATCCCTAATTTTAGACCTAAACCCTAAAGTTCCTGATTTGTCTTTGAATATGTGTTTGCATATGTGTTTTCGTTTCATGAGTCTTGTGATTCACTGATATTTTTACCCTATGATTCTCTTGCTCCTGTTTATCTCACTGTTCACTCGGTAATTCATATGAACCCCTAATTTCATATGTTTTCACTACTAGGATTTCTGACTTCTTGCCTAGTATCTGTTTTAATTCGTGTTAATTCCCTGTAATTGATATCATTCCCGTTCGAATCCCTGATTCTCTGTAATTTTACTTGATTATTTCCTGATTTATTTCTTTTGCTTATAATGTGTTCATTCCGTTCATACATAGGAGTCTATAGTAATTATTGTTATTTGAATCCTTTTCCCTTGTGATTCGAAAGCCTTACTGATTTCCTATGGGATACTCTTACTAATTCCGACCTTTAGTTTATTTCCCTTCTTGTTACCTGGTTAATTTACTGTTGATTGATTATTATTTCCTTAACTGATGTCTTCTGAACCTAGTCTCAATTGCCTACTGGTATTGAGTTGAAATTGTTTCCTTATATACATAGGAACTTTCCTTAATTGTTATTTACCTACTAGCCGTTTGACTTTAACCCCTTCAATTAAGGGATACCTAATTACCTGCTATACTTACACTGTTCTTATTCCTCTAAGCTATATATGGTCCTTTCCTTATTTTGTTACCTACCGTTTGAATTACTCCCTTAATCATGGGGATACTTGTACTAATTGTGTACTGATTGATACTCAGCCCCACAATCACTGGTTAATTCTGACTCCTACCTTATTTGCTACTTGTTTTCAAAAACTATATATATGCATTACCTCTCATTAACACAGAGACACAAACTAATCTGTTCAACTCTTTTTTTCACAACTAAAACTTGCTACTCTCTCTATTCTCTCTTCGGTGCTACGTGCTACTACTCTAAGTTAGCCGGCTGCAAGCCAAGGCAAACTATTGTGCATCTCCTACTTCCTGTTTGTATTACTGCTTTCTTCACCTCACTGGTATGTTCTAATTCAGATTTTAGTTCTCAAACCAACATGTTTATACTACTGCTGCAATTCATTGTGTTTCTAGTTTGCTCTTACTTACTGTTCTGTTGTTCAACAAGTAATTAAAATCTTTGATTCCATATAGCATGACAAGTCTGCCTTATTAACTAGCATGTCTTTGTGTACCCCAAGTTTGTCTTTATATGAATCTCCATGCTTATGTTTGATACTTAGATTAGAGTATCTTCTACTGTCTTAAACTGGTTTGGTACTGCCATGTTAGTTTAACCCTATACCCTGTTGATCCTCTGAACCCTCGGGAGCTTCTGATTGTGTGCTCATTATGTGTTTCTGCCTGCTACGTGTCTACCCTCACATGCTCTGTATCTGTCCCTAATCCCTAATACCCATGTGTGAATGTTTGTGGTGCTGAACATGTCTTGGTTCTTTGTTCCATGTGCGATGCTGAACTTGTTTGGGTTCTGAGGTTGGTCTGCTGCTTGTTGATTACCCTGCCCTTCTCAAAGTTGTTTTACTAAGACAACTCCCTCTTATTTTACAAAGCTGTTTCCATTAAGTCTCTTTTTCCAAAACTGTTTTCTTATTCAAAGTTTTAAACTATATCAAGCACTCTCATTCTACTCTTAGATCATTAAGTTTTGCCCCTTTTGTGTGAGCATTGCCTTGGGACCCTTGAGCTCCCTCTGAACTTTGACACACAAGAGCTGCCCTTTCCACACTGCACTTACTCTATCTTGGCTATGAAATCTGGGTGTGAGCACTGCCTGGGATCCCTTGAGGTCCTTAGGTAACTCTGACACACCGGGATTGTGAAAAGGCTATGAAACATACATGGCATTGAGGACATGGAGATCTGGGCCTATACTGTAGGCTCCCTATAGTTAACTTCTCATTTTCTTCTATTTCAATTATGTAATTCGTACCCAATAGTCTGTAATAATTATTTGTAAAATAACTCTAGGGACGGATAGTGAAAAGGGTGGGTGATATGCATGCCATAGTTGCTAAAAGGGTAGAAATCATGCTTTAGGCTTTACTTTCTATCTGCACAATAGAAACCCTTGTGTAGGACTCATGTATACATGTATTAGAAATCATGCCATCTTAGGACCATGTCTACTGTTTTTCAGCATATGCATCATCCTATTATTTAGAAAGTTCTGTGTTACAAATATGCTAATAACTAGCACGCTATCATGTACACTTTGAAAAATCCTATTTTAGAATAAACGTTAATACAAACCTGCTATTCATGTAAACCAGGTCTAATAACGTGGTAATATTGTGGTACACTTAGAAATTCTGCCTAGGATAACAATACGCCACTAAACAAGTCATTCTCATACTTGCTGCATCTCCTGAAAGTATGTTCGAATAATGTAACTTCATGCACTTAGAAAATCCTGCCTAGGAGTTCTGCATACAACCTTTCTGCATCTCTATATATACATATTAGATATCATGTTTTAGGACCTCATTCTACGCCTAAGCTAATTACTGATGCATGAAAAGGCCTAAAACTGTTTTACCATGTTCTAACAAACTAGTAATCTGTCTCTGAATATTGGCAACACCTAGAACTGCATGTTACTAGGTATAACAACCTGAGGTTGTTATCAGCTCTGAATAATTGCTACACGCATAGGCAAGGCTTAGGTAAACAACCATAAAGAAATAAAACCAGAATTGTCTTTTGTGATTAAGTGTTTAACTGTTAGCCTGTTTAAAACCAGTAGGCAAGCCTGATTAGGACTTCCTCTCTTGGTTATGCAATAAATCTGTCTTTATGTTATCACTTAGACACCATGCTTAGGATCTGAACCTAAATTTGGACCTTAACTATGCATGAGTCATGCTATTTATGTGTACTATGTGTGGAGGTATACTTGAGCCTCTGTTTGTCTTCCATGATCCCCTTAATTGAAGTTCTCTATGTTTTATTATGTGTCGCCTTAGTATTTTCACCTTTTAAAACCTGAGGGTCTGCCTAGCACCTCCCTTATAGGATAGAGGTCCTAAATTCCTTCGGGACTGATAGGAAGGGACGGGTAACAACATACAATAGAGGTTGAGACCAACACTCGCTTTAGTTACCTTCACGGGGTGGGAAAAGGGTAGATATGGATATGATGACCGGTGCGTTAATACCACGTGTAGCCCCTCTTTGAGGAGTGTCATACCGGGTATTGCATTGATGTGATCCATATTGTAAATAAACCTAGGATACCCTTTTACTTCCATAGACATGCTTAGATTGTGATCCCTTTCAAAATCTAGCTTAACTATTTTCAAATATTTGTACTTAGACTTAAATCCCCTATATTTGAGCCCTACTTGTTTATTTTCTAAATTGCACAAATTCACAAAAAACTGTTTGGCCGGGAACCACACTTGTGGATCCCCAAGGGTGCCTAACATCTTCCCGTTAAGATAATTTCAAGCCCTTACCCTGTCTGTGGTTATCAAACGTAGTTATAATGAACCCCTGATAGGTTCCCTAATGCACCTCAAAATCGTTAGGTGGCGACTCTTCAAAAATGCAAACCCCTTTCCCAAAAGGAACGAGTTGTCTCAACCCAATGTCATAAACCCCTTTTAGAACCGGGCCCCGAAAGGAGTGCCTTAGGCTTTTACCATTTCAAACTGCCTCGTGAATTTGTACTTTTACTTTGTTAATCTTTGCAACCTTTTCTTTTTCACTTTATGTGCAATTAATTATTTATCTCTTTCAAGTATTTATTCTTTCCCAAAAACAAAACTGACAGGTTTCTTTGTTTTCCTTTGTAACCACTTTAAATCATAATTGTTGTATTTATCGCTTTCTTAATGTGCAAATACATGACAACATGCTTTTAATGTTTATTTATTATTGCATAATCATGCTCAACATCATATTCCACTCGTGCCAAACAAAATATTATAGCAACGCTTGATGAGTGGTTGCGCCCTTCCTATATCATTACCCCCTAAATTCGGAAAGGCTTATTTGCAGTAAAACTAGTCGATCAGCGGTGCAGTCGATGGTTCTGTGCCTTTCCCCCTTGATGTGTCCGCTCAAGGGTACCAGTCTAAGACCCCATAAAAACCTTTACTCCGCTATACTGCTGCATGCATCATAGTCAAACCTAGCTAGGCTGACGTGTTGTCTGCACAATAGCCTTTAAGATAGCCTTGTCCAAAAGTCCACTGGGTTTCCGTAAACCCAAACGGACCTCATCACGTTCTGTGCATTTATTTGGAGAATTAAATGCTTCATGCTAATTGTTGATGTTAAATAATCGAGTTTGGTGGGGGTAAGGGCCTAACCTTGTTTGCCTTGCAGAAATATGAGGCACGAAGTCCCCAGATTCGGCATGGTCGCCAACATCCACCCAAGATTGTTGAGTTGGTAGGAATACTTACATTTTAGTGACAAAACCCTTGCCAGAAAATATCTGGGTAATCTACCATCCCTCCTAGAAATCTAGCCTAACAACATGATGATAGAGGCTGCTACCTTATTCTGGGATTGTGAAAGGCCCGTCTTCCGCTTCGGGGACCTCGAAATGACACCTTTGCTAGAGGAGATAGGAGGACTGGCCGATCTAGTTTGGGAAACCCTGGGTTTGCTGATGCCTGAGAACCGCACAAGCAAGGGTTTCCTAAAAATGATGGGTCTGAAGAAGAATGCAGAATTGGTATGCCTAAGGGAATCGTACATCCCTTTTGACTACTTGTATGAAAGGTACGGTCATAGCAAATCATACCGTACCTACCATGATGAGTTTGCCATCACATCCTTGGGACACATCCATCGTAGAGTATTTGTCTTCATGATTTGCTTCCTGGGTCTAATCGTGCTTCCAATGAAGAAAGAAAGAATCCATACCTGGCTGGCTATGGTAACTAAGACACTAATGGAAGGAATTGGTGGGCAAAACTTCAACATTGTGCCCATGATTATTGCAGACATATACCGAGCCTGTCACGACCCGGAAATCCCACCTTCCAGGCCGTGACTGCGTCTAACGTTGAACCCGCTAGACAAGCCAACGTATACAATATTATTACCCTGATAACACAACGTAACAGTATTTAAAACTATTAACCTTCAACCATTTGCTGAAATAACTCAAATTCATTAACGTTCAATCTTTACCGAAAATATCCCACACTATTAACTTTCAAATATTTGATGAACATCACGAATCACTTCAAAAGTTCTCACGGCAGAAAAGTAATAATATTTCAAAAACGTATAATGAAATGTAAAAAGGCATAACATCGTAAAATCCCAAAAACGGGGGTGTCACAACCTCACGAACTATCTAACTAAGTACTAAATACAAAGTCTGAAAAGAAATATACAATTGTCTTGAAACTAGGAGAAAAGGTAAGACAATGAGGAATCCAAAAGCAGGAGAGACACCAAGGCCCACGAACGCCAGCGGGTATACCTTGAAGCTCTGGGTGGATTGAAGGTGACTCCCTCAATGCGGTGGACTGGGTTCGGATGCGTGATCTGCACAACATTGAGAAGTGCAGTGTAGCATCAC